>JABSNV010000557.1:0-79319 GCA_024085815.1 Flaveria linearis | reverse complement strand
TAGGGTTCTTATGATTTGGGGGTTTCCTTTATAATTATGTTTTTAACTTTTAAAACCATGTGATACCAAGGCCACAGCCCTGGTTCATTGTTTACTCACTCACATCACCACTTTGAGGTCCCGGGTTTCGAACCCGGGCACACTCAAATATTTTTTAAGGCTTTTTAGCCTTCAAATTAATATAGAAAAATTTTAATAAAATATAAAAATAGCTTTTGTAAACTTTAAATATTTTTATAGCCACCAAATAAATTTTTGAATTTTTATTAAATTTAAATAATTAAATAATTTCTTACAAACCTTTTAACAAAGGTTTTGTTTTATTTTATTTTATTTAAATCTCTAAAATGGGTTTTTAAATAATAGATAATAAATAATTGGTCTAAACGTTACCTTTTAAAATCATGATTATTTTAATATGTTTATTTAAATTTTATATTTAAACTTTATTAGTTGTTACAAATGGCTTAATTTTATCTATTTCTAATAAAATACATACGTGGTAAATTCTTTATTAAGATATTTAACGTACTTACAAAAATCCCTAAATTCCATCTAAAACCCTAGTCCCGTTAAAACGTCAAGCTTATTATAATTAAACTTAAATCTTGGTGTTTAATGCAGGGTACGCGAAAACCCAAACCTCTCTCGCTCGTCTCTCTCTCTCTCTCTCTCGCTCTCCTCTCTCGCCCAACGGGCGACCTTCGCACACCGGGCGACCGCCCCTACCGGTGACCGCCCCCTACCGGCGCCAACGCACCGTGACCGCCCCGACCGGCGACCTTCGCACACCGGCGACTGCCCCCTACCGCGACCTTCTTCGCTCTGCCC
This sequence comes from Flaveria linearis, assembly GCA_024085815.1. Lineage (NCBI taxonomy): Eukaryota > Viridiplantae > Streptophyta > Magnoliopsida > Asterales > Asteraceae > Flaveria > Flaveria linearis. The sequence continues at coordinate 78,488 of JABSNV010000557.1, read as the reverse complement.
TCACCGGCGACCACCGCCCACCGCCGACCAGGTAAGTTGACCAGGTAAGTTGAACTCTACCACCATCGGTCTATTGTATCGAGCTGCTCCCGATCTGCTGTGAGGACCACCGCCCACCACCCCACCACCGCCGATCTGCTGTGAGGACTACCGCCCACCCCGCCGACTGCTGTGATCTGCCCCGATCTGCTGTGAGACCACCCCACCACCGCCGATCTGCTGTGGTCTAGATCCCGACTGCCCCCTATCGAGCTGCTCCCGATCTGCTTCAGATCTTCTGTATCGATCTCGTGTGACTTGTAACCCTACAGGTTTGTGAGTTACTTGAGTTCTGGAAGGAGAACCCTAATTTGGGAAAACCCCGCTGTGAGGATATTCTTTCTCCCTTATTTCATTTATTGACACGATCGCTTAACCGTAGATCCATCTCTGCTTCCCATATTTGCTTTTAGTCTTGTTTATTTTACCCTCTTCTTTAGACTGCCTGGCTGGGTTAGGGTACCAGCATATACTTTTCTGTGTGAATTCTGCTTATTTAACAGGGAGAGTCATCCCCTATTTTTAGTCTTTTTTGTGTGAATTCTGCTTTTCTGTGTGAATTCTGTGTGAATTCTGCTTTTCTATGTGAATTCTGCTTATTTAACTTGTGTGAATTCTGCTTATTTGCTCTTCTTGTTTATTTTAGTCTGGGTTAGTCTTGTTTTTTTAACAGGAGAGTCATCCCCTATTTTCTGTGTGAATTCTGCTTGCTTGTGATTTGTTGTTTTTCTGTGTTGTCCGTGTTTATATTTCTTGGTGGTTTTTAGTAGACTCTGTCTGGTATAATAGATAATAGGAGCCATTATGCTGCCCGAGATCATGTTCGTGAGGAGAGGTGCGAAGACAGGGAATAAGGTCTGTAGATTAAGAGTAGCATCGTGGAATGTAGGAACCTTAACCAGTAAGTTATTAGAGTTAATTGATGTGCTGAAGAAACGTAGGGTCCACATAGCATGCCTGCAGGAGACTAGATGGTGAGGTGGGAGAGCAAAAGAGTGCGATAGTTATAAACTATGGTATTCAGGTCTGATGGAGCTAAAAACGAGTAGGTTTTCTAGTTGCTAAGGAACTCCAAGATAATGTAGTGGAGGTGAGAAGATACAATGATAGAATTATGTTGTTAAGAATAGTAATAGGAGATGAGGTAGTGACGGTAGTTAGTACGTATGCACCACATGTTGGACTAGGGAACGTAAAGAAAAACATTCTGGGAGAGTTTAGACCAGTTATAGCTGACATACCTAGAGAAAAAAGTTATACATAGGAGGAGATTTAAATGGACATATCGGAAGGGATAATGAGCATTTCCAACTGGTGCATGGAGGATACGGGTATGGTCTTAGGAATGACGGCGGTAGGGAGCTTCTCGAATTTGCAGTAGCGCATGACTTAGGCATCATAAATTCGTTCTTTAAGAAAAGAGACTCGCATCTAATCACGATTAGCAGCGGCGGGAGACACACGCAATAGATTATTTATTGACGAGGAGAGAAGAGCATAGCTCGTGGAAAGACTGTAAAGCAATCCCGGGAGAGACGGTTGTGACGCAACACCATATGTTGGTGGCGGATAAACACGTCAAGAGGCCAATTGCCCAACGGAACAGGAGAATCACACCCAAGATCAGATGGGGTCAGCTCAAAGACGAAAAGATTACCATTTTTAGAGATAAAGTCATACCAATGAACCAAACTGGGCCACAGGAAGATGCAAACCAAAAGTGGGAGGTTATGGCAACAAGGCTCATACAAGCAGCTAAAGAAACGCTTGGAGTTACAACAAAAAGGATAGTTTGTCATCAGGAATCATGGTGGTGGAACGAAATGGTACAGGAGAAGATACGTATCAAACAACAAAGTTTTAGAGAGCTCATACGATGTAACAATGAGGCAGAACACGCAGAGCTAAAACAAAAGTACAAGGAGGCTAAGAGACAAGCGAAAAATCGGTGTCAAAGGCAAAGAACACGGCGTATGAAAGGATGTATAAGCGATTAGAGACGAAGAAGGAGAGCATGACATGTTCAAGATAGCCAAGGCAAGAGAAAGAAGAAGACAGGACCTAACAATGGTCAAGTTCATAAAGGCTGCGGATGGAAAGGTTTTGGTGAACGAGAAAGATATCAAGGTGCGATGGAAAACTTACTTCGATAACCTATTTAACATAAGGAATCCAAATCAACAAACTGAGATAGATAGAACAACCCAAACAACGCAAAAACCAATGCTATTGTAGAAGCATCACGGTTGACGAAGTTAAAAGAGCTATGAAGAAAATGGGAAGGGCTAAAGCGGTGGGGCCAGACAACATACCGATTGAGGTGTGGAAATGCCTGGGTGATGAGGGTCTCCAATGGCTAACAGATCTATTTACACTATCTTTAAGACAGGGAAGATGCCAGACCAGTGGAGAACCAGTGTCATAGTGCCCATATATAAGAAAAAGGAGATATCCAAGGATGCGAAAACTCAGGGGAATAAAGCTACTGAGTCACACGATGAAACTATGGGAAAGAGTTATTGACACGAGAATTATACGGGAAACCCAGATAGCAATAAACCAATTGGATTTATGCCAGGACGCTCTACAACAGAAGCCATACACGTCATAAGACGGATAATGGAGAAATATAGAGAAAAGAAAAGGGACCTCCATATGGTATTCATCAACCTAGAAAAGGCCTATGACAGTGTACCGAGACAACTAATTTGGGAAAGTCTACGACATAGAGGGGTACCAGAGAGGTATATCAAATTAATTAAGGATATGTATGACGGGCAAAAACATGTGTGCGAGCACCGGTAGGAGACACAGAGTCATTCTCAGTGGAAGTGGGACTCCATCAAGGATCGGCATTGAGCCCATTTCTCTTCGCACTAGTGTTGGATGAGATGACTAAGTCAATACAACAGTCAGTCCCGTGGTGTATGCTCTTCGCGAATGATATTGTCTTAATATCAGAATCTAAAATGATGCTTAACGACAAGCTAGAGCAGTGGAGAGCAGCGCTAGAGAGCAGAGGATTAACGATAAGTCGCTCTAAGATGGAATACATGCAAGGTAACTTTGGTGGCGATGACGAAGAGGACACCCAAATCAGTATCCAGGGCATGCCGGTCCCACAGACATCTAGGTTCAAATACCTGGCTCGTACCTGCAGGAGGACGGAGAGATACATAGCGATGTAGCTCACCATGTCCAAGCAGGATGGTGCAAGTGGAGAGCAGCATCAGGGATCCTATGTGATAAGAGGTTTCTAGCAAAACTTAAGGGAAAACTATACAGAGTGGCGGTACGCCCAGCTATGCTATTGGAACAGACTGCTGGGCCATAAAGAAATCGCACGAGAAACAAATAGAGGTTGCGGAAATGCGAATGCTAAGGTGGATGTGTGGCCATACAAGACTGGATAGGATAAGAAACGAAGTGTTTCGACAGAAGTTAGAAGTGGCTTCTATTGCAGATAAAATACGAGAGGGAAGATTAAGATGGTATGGACATGTCAAGAGGAGACCAATGGCAGCACCGGTCAGAGCAGTGGAGAACATCAGCATAGAGGGTAGGGTGAGTAGAGGACGACCTAGGTTGACTTGGGAAGAGAGAATTAGGCGAGATATGGAACACTTGCACCTCTCTGAGCACATGATCGAGGATAGGAGTGACTGGAGATGTTGAATTAAAATTAAGGACTTTTAGTGGTTTCTGTAGCTAGGAAAGGACTTTGTTTACTTGTTACGGGGCTTGATGTGTATGTAGTACGCGTAGACCTCCTTAGGGAAACTTGCGGCTTCCCTGATGCATGCTTTTTCATTTTATACTTCCTTTTGGTGATATCTTAATGCTTTGAATGCTTGCGGTATGATGTGTGCTGTACCATATACCATATATCATAAATCGTACGTTTGATTATATGATTGATTATTTGATTATTTGATTATATGTTAAATCACGAGCGTTATAGCTTTTGTATCGAGCCAGGGGTCTCTTTGGAAGCGGTCTCTCTACGTATCTGGATAGAGGAAAGACTTGCCACCACCTACCCCTCCCAGACCCTGCTCTTGAGTGGGATATACTGGGTTTGTTTTTTTGTTTGTTTGTTTTCTTGTAAAAATATATATATTCTTAGGTATCTCGTGAAGGTTTATGTTGGAACATCGCTTATTATTCTTATTAATTGTCATTCCTATACTTATTTGCCATGTGAGTTTCCTTGCCCCTTTTATCTTTTCACACTAATTTGGGGTGAAACATGATTACTTATACATAATGCACTTGTAAACGTTTAGACTTGTAAAGCACTTGCATTCATATTTTTGTCATGGTTAATTGTGTGTTGTAAGTGATTATATGAGATACATAGTTTGTTTACAATCATTAACTATTGCTAGCCTAGTGACGTCTTAAATCTTTGGGCCTGACAAGTGTATTTGGTGCTAAAGCCGAGGTATTGTCGGCTCCTATTGACGTATGCTTGTTCATCATGGGAACCAAATACACTTAGCCAATCTTATATACTTGTAATCAAGTCGAGGTTTGGTTGTAACGATATGTGTTCTATAACCTTACTAACTTATAACCTATGACATGAATTGCTACTTGTAATCTTATCATATTATGTATGAAAACCTTGGAAACTCACCAACTATTTTTAGTTGACCTTTTATTTTTATCATGTTTCAGGTCATGCGCAAGTTTAAAGTGATCTTTTGAAGCTTAATAATCTAGGATTTTGACCTAGTTAATGGAATAAAAGAATTATGTTTTGTTATGTTATGTTTGAACTTATTTCATATTTGAGACTTATGTTTGTAATTTCTTTTGAAACTTATAATTTGAATATTTACATTTAAATATAGCGTTCTGTGCTGTGAACAATCTTAACGCTCACATCTCGACGATTCAGCCGTCAAGGTTGGGGTGTGACAGATTGGTATCAGAGCCCATAACTATAGGGATTTAGGTTATTAGAAATGGTGACCTAGACTATAGCATATGCATGAACCTTATAGAATTATATTTCTATCTTGTAAATTATATGGTTTGCATGCTACATAATGCTATGCCTTCTTACGTGCAATTTGATGCCTTAGCATAGGATTGCCTAAACATTGTTACTTATCTCCCTAAACTTAACTTTGACTCTTTGACTCCCCTCGAACATGAAACCTCTTAATCTTATTCTCGACGACGCGTGGAATCTTATACTTATGCTTATGACTTGAATCTTTAGACTTATGTCTAATCTATGAAAATCTCATCAGGTTTTTACTTCATGAACCTAAGAAATTTGTGTGACACATAGACACATGTATTCTGGTTTTCCTGGCAAAAAGCCTTCGGGCTAAGGTAAGCATTATGAATTTCTCATGATGTCGTTTGGTCTAACCAATGCTCCTACACATTCATGGACCTGGTGAATAGGGTTTGTCGACCGATGCTCGACAAATCAGTGATAGTGGACATAGACGATATCCTGATCGATTCAAAGAATGAGGGGGACCACGCCTCTCACATTCGTGAGGTGTTGGAAACTCTAAGGAGGGAGAAGTTGTATGCGAAATTCTCCAAATGCACATTTGGTTACGCGAGGTACAATTCCTAGGTCATGTGATCAACCTAGAAGGGATCATGGTCGATCCTACTAAAGTGTAAGCGGTGATGAAATGGATTTACCCAAAGAGGCCGTCTGAAATCCGAAGCTTTCTCGGATTGGCAGGTTATTACAGGAGGTTCATTCAGGACTTCTCTAAGATTGCCTCACCGCTGACCAAGCTGACAAGGAAGATGTAAAGTTTGAATGGAGTGACAACCATGAGAATGCGTTCATAGACCTAAAGAGAAGGTTAACAAAAGCTCATGTGTTACACTGCCAGAAGGAAATGAAGACTTGGTTGTCTATTAGATGCTTCTTAACAAGGTTAGGGTGCGTACTTATGCAGCAAGGCAAAGTCATAGCATACGAGTCCCAACAGTTAAAGATTCACAAGTGAACTACCCTACCCATGTTTTGGATCTGGCTGATGTGGTATTCGTGCTAAAGATTTAGACACACTACTTATATGGTATCAAGTGTACAATTTTTACAGACCACAAAAGCCTCAAGTATTTCTTCGAGTAGAAAGATCTCAATATGAGGTATACGATGGTTGGAGCTCATAAAAGACTATGACTGTGAGATTCACTATCACCCGGTAAAGCTAACGTGGTAGCCAATTCCCTTAGCCATAAGGAAAACCATGAACCAATTCAGGTGAGATCTTACCATTTGATTATGACTCCTGATATGATAAAGTAAATCTGTAAGGCTCAGAAAGCAACTCTAGAACTCAAACACATGAATGCAGAGAGGATGAAAGGGCAAGTCGCGAATCTAGAAGAAAACACCAATGGTGTCAAAACTAGATTCGGGCGTATGTGGATCCCTAGTCATGGAGATCTACGAGAAAAGGTGTTAGATGAAGCCCACAAAACTCGCTACTCAATTCATCCGGGAACTAAAAAATGTACCAAGACTTGAAGAAGAATCATTGGTGGCCGGGGATGAAAGCCAATGTAATGAGGTATGTAGAAAGGTGCTTGACATGTCTCTAGTTAAGGCTGAGCACCAAAAGCCATATGGGAAAGTCCAACCCATGGAGACTCCTGAATGGAAGTGGGAGCATATCACTATGGATTTCATAATAAAGCTACATCATACGGTTAAAGATTATGATGCCACATGGGTCATAGTAGAAATATTGACGAAAGTGTTTATTTTCAACCTATCCAAGAGACGTATAACTCAGAGCGGCTATCTAAATTGATTATTAACGAAATAGTTGCCCGTCATGGTGTGCCGGTGTCGATTGTTTCTGACAGAGATACGCGGTTTACATCTAAATTTTGGAAGAAGTTCAATGATGCTATGGGAACGAAACTGCACATCAGTACAACATACCACCCACAGATGGATGGTCAATCCAAATGGACCATCCAGATGTTGGAGGACATGCTTTGAGCATGCATCGTAGACTTTGATAAGAGTTGGGATAGTCACCTACCATTGGCAGAAGGCTCATACAATAACGTCTGCATAAGTGTCTAGTAGACGGAGACGCTCATGTTCCATCGAAATGTGTGGAGATTGATGACAGGCTGAACTATGTTGAAGAGCCCGTAGTAATCTTAGACAGGAAGGAGAAACGCTTGAGGAATAAAGTGGTTCCACTTGTTCAAGTACACTAGAAGCATAGAAAGGGGTCGGAGTCCACTTGGGAATCCTAAGAATAGATGAGACAACATTATTCTCAGTTGTTTGATGAATAACAGGTTTCGGGGATGAAATCCAAATAAGGGGTGGACTTGTAACGCCCCGAATTTTTTAAGAAATGAGAAGTTCTCACGCGAAAGATAAGTTTGCACGTGAGTCATAAGGTTCTCGCGTTGGGAAAAGTTCTCATGCGAATAGGGGTTCTCGCACGAGAACAACCGCGAGAAGAGAGAGACACTATAAATAAACCCAGACACCCAAGGAGAGAAAAATCGGTGCTAGGTGGTGTCTAAGCTATGTATCCGATGACATTCGTTGTAGTTATGCATTTATGTATAGTGTGTAATGATATTTCACATAATTATGTAGCTTCGAACCGTAACACTTACGGTTAGATGTTTTTCGTGTGCAAGATATCATAAGGTGAGTTCTAGGCCCATCTTTTACGTGTTTTCCATGTTTTGGGCTAATATGCATATTTAAATGAATGTCTTGGTAAAGTATGATGATATAAAATGTTATAGCACATTTTAGGCGTTAAAGTAGTTAAAGAATCGATAACTTGTGGATAAAGTTTTATGCAACAGCAAAGTTATCGCGTAGGGAGCGAGTTCTCGTGCGAAAAGTTAGTTTTTCTCGCCTGACGATTACTTTTCGAAAGTTCTCGCGCGAATAAGGAAACTTGTCCAGCAAGCTGTTGCATCATAGGGAGTTCTCGCACGAATGATGATGTTCTCACGCGAAAGAAGGAGTTCTTGCCCGAATGACGATGTTCTTGCGCGAAAACTTAAATGATTACGAACGATAAAGACAAATTAAAGATGGACTTAATGCGAAAGAGTTAAAGCATATATATATATATATATATATATATATATATATATATATATATATATATATATATATATATATATATATATTGTTAAAGTCGTTAAAGAACGATGATAAAGTCACATGTGAACATTAAAGAACATGAATAATAATTCAAGAATAGTTACTCGATAAAGTATAGCTGCGAAAAGGTTAAAGCGTGCTAAAGAAGTCTTGCAAACACTACTAAAGGAGGATTTTATTCATTACATTCTCACATAGGAGTTACACATCGGTGTATCAAAACGCTAAAGGAGTTTGCTTGGTGCATCCACACATAGGAGCTACACATTGGTGTGCTCAAATGCTAAAAGAGATATGTCTGGTGCATTCTCACATAGGAGTTACACATCGGTGTACTCAAACGCTAAAGGAGTTTTCTTGGTGCATCCTCACATAGGAGTTTAACATTGGTGTGCTCAAACGCTAAAGGAGATATGTCTGGTGCATTCTCACATAGGAGCTACACATCGGTGTGCTCAACCGCTAAAGGAGTTTGCTTGGTGCATCCTCACATAGGAGCTATACTTTGGGTATGCTCACCTGTTAAAGGAGAATGGAATTTGTTGCATTCTCACCCGCTAAAGGAACTAAACTTTGTACTAAGTTCAAAGATAAAGTAAATGAATAAAGCTAAAATACAGATAAAGTAAAGATAAGTATGGGTAACATGAAGATAAAGTAACTGTTAAAGTAAAAGGCTAAAGAATAGATATAGAACGAGTTCTATAATTGATAAAGTAACCTTACTTTAATGTAAGCAAGAAGTTAAAGTTTATGTGATGTTAAAGTATGATAAAGTGTATGTTTATAATAAAGTTTCGTTAACGTAAACCTAGAGCTCACTCAGCATCTCTGACTTTTTGTATGCCTATTAGGTTGATAGGTATGCTATACATTTTGGAGTGAGCATGGCATGGATAGGGAAGCTACTTGGCATATCGACGAGACTGGCATCCTGGCATAGATTTTTGGATCGGTAATCATAGTTATATTTTTGATGTAAATGTCCAAACAATGAAAATTTTTGTAACTTATGCTGCGTATATTAATGAAATTTGATGTTCGATAACTTGTGATTCTAATGTCCAAATCCAACTGTGAGGCTGCTTGGAAAGGGGGCCTTACAGATCAGGAGGTGCATTTAACACTTAGATCAAGCTTGAGATTGTCTAAACATCAAACATTATGGATCATCGGTTGATTGTTCCATTTCACCGATGATTTCATATTTATCTTCTATATTAGTTGTTGTTATGTTCAAGCTTATTTTAAGCTAAACTCTTATTATCATCCTAATTTGATAAAACTTATATAATTTGTAATGAACTAGTGGTGTGATTTATGTGTTGTTAATGTTATGGTAATATTGGATAAACTGGGTAGCATCCACATTTGTATAGGAAGTTATAAACTGATGATTTATAACTGTAAATGTCATACAAGGTTGAAAACATATGAACTAAATTTTATTAGTGAAAATGGACTTCATAATAAATCCATGTCTAATAAACTGATAATGATTATTAAAAATCATCTCACTTTAACTTTCTCATTATTTGCGGGTTCCTTTTTATTAATATGATAAATTGGCGGTAATTGTTATCGTTTTCTAAAATTAATAGTATATTAAAAAGAAACTTGATCATATCTCTTTCTAATATTAAGTTAAGTTTTTAGAAATCATATGAAGGGTGCACAATTATTGCCTACATCACTAGAAAGGTGCTTGACCTGTCTCTAGGTTAAGGCTGAGCACCAAAAGCCATATGGGAAAGTCCAACCAATGGAGATTCCTGAATGGAAGTGGGAGCATATCACTATGGATTTCATAACGAAGCTACCTCGTACGGTTAAAGATTATGATGCCACATGGGTCATAGTAGAAAGATTGATGAAAAGTGTTTATTTTCAACCTATCCGAGAGACGTATAACTCGGAGCGGCTATCTAAATTGATTATTGACGAAATAGTTGCCCGTCATGATGTGCCGGTGTCGATTGTTTCTGACAGAGATACATGGTTTACATCTAAATTTTAGAAGAAGTTCAATGATGCTATGGGAACAAAACTGCACATCATTATAACATACCACCCTCAGATGGATGGTCAATCCAAATGGACCATCCAGATGTTGGAGGACATGCTTTGAGCATGCATCGTAGATTTTTATAGGAGTTGAGATAGTCACCTACCATTAGCAGAAGCCTCATACAATAAAATCTGCATAAGTGTGTAGCAGACAGAGACGCTCATGTTCCGTCAGAATATATGGAGATTGATGACAGGCTGAACTACGTGGAAGAGCCGTAGTAATCTTAGACAGGAAGGAGAAACACTTGAGGAATAAAGTGGTTCCACTTGTTCGAGTACACTAGAAGCATAGAAAGGGGTCGGAGTCCACTTGGGAATTTGAAGATTAGATGAGAAAACATTATTCTCAGTTGTGTGTTGAATAACGGGTTTCGGGGACAAAATCCAAATAAGGGGGTGGACTTGTAACGCCCCAAATTTTTGAAGAAAGGAGAAGTTCTCACGCGAAAAGATAAGTTTGCACGTGAGACATAAGTTCTCGCGTTGGGGAAAGTTCTCATACGAATAGGGTTATCGCACGAGAACAACCGCGAGAAGAGAGAGACACTACAAATAAACCCAGACACCCAAAATTATGCGCTTCATGCGAAACTACTGCTGTTGTGCTTAAGGAGAGAAAAATCGGTGCTAGGTGGTGTCTAAGCTATGTATCCGACGACATTCGTTGTAGTTATGCATTTATGTATAGTGTGTAATGATATTTCACATAATTATGTAGCTTCGAACCATAACACTTACGGTTTAGATGTTTTTTGTGTGCAAGATATCATAAGGTGAGTTCTAGACCCATCTTTTACGTGTTTCCATGTTTGGGCTAATATGCATACTTAAATGAATATCTTGGTAAAGTATGATGATATAAAGTGTTATAGCACATTTTAGGTGTTAAAGTAGTTAAAGAATCGATAACTTGTGAATAAAGTTTTGTGCAACAACAAAGTTATCGCGCAGGGAGCGAGTTCTCGCGCGAAAAGTTGGTTTTTCGCGCCTGACGATTACTTTTCGAAAGTTCTCGCGCGAATGAGGAAACTTGTCCAGCAAGCTGTCGTATCATAGGGAGTTCTCGCGCGAATGATGATGTTCTCGCGCGAAAGATGGAGTTCTTGCGCGAATGACGATGTTCTCGCGTGAAAACTTAAATGATTACAAACGATAAAGACTAATTAAAGATGGACTTAATGCTAAAGTGTTAAAGCATATACATACATACATACATACATACATACATACATACATACATACATACATACATACATACATACATACATACATACATACATACATACATACATACATACATACATACATACATACATACATACATACATACATACATACATACATACATACATACATACATACATACATACATACATACATACATACATACATACATACATACATACATACATACATACATACATACATACATACATACATACATACATACATACATACATACATACATACATACATACATACATACATACATACTACATACATACATACATACATACATACATACATACATACTACATACATACATACATACATACATACATACATACATACATACATACATACATACATACATACATACATACATACATACATACATACATACATACATACATACATACATACATACATACATACATACATACATACATACATACATACATACATACATACATACATACATACATACATACATACATACATACATACATACATACATACATACATACATACATACATACATACATACATACATACATACATACATACATACATACATACATACATACATACATACATACATACATACATACATACATACATACATACATACATACATACATACATACAACATACATACATACATACATACATACATACATACATACATACATACATACATACATACATACATACATACATACATACATACATACATACATACATACATACATACATACATACATACATACATACATACATACATACATACATACATACATACTGTCACACCCCCGCTGATAGCGGAAACACGGGGAATGTGAGCTAGACGGGATCGTCATAACACATGGTATATGATAGAGTAGCAATAAAAATATGATGACAAGCGTGTCATGATGACACCCGAACACAAATGGAGACTTGTGTCGTGTATAATCAAGTCCACGACAGCATAGTCATAAGTATAAACATAAGAAGATCACACAAACATTGATAATAGCTTGTAATGTAATATTCCCATAACTCGGGAACAAGTATACAAAAGATCATGTTCAAGCTTTACAAAAGTAATAAACACAAAATACATCGTATGGTCTCCTCTAAAAGGCAGCACTCCTAGATCTTCAATTACCCTGATCACCTGAAAAGAAATGCTCAAAACGGTCAACATAATTGTTGGTGAGCTTCGCAGGTTTAAATTGTAAACATGTAGTTGATGCTGTATAGTGTTTGTAGTGGAATACCGTGCATACAGTTATAAGCAAGCAAGATCACATACCATGTGTTTTATACAACCAAGCCTAATGACGTACACACAACAACTTGTCAGAATATATTCACCCAAGGCCCGTTCCTAGCAGTGTGATGGTACTCACAAGTAACCATCTGTCAAGGGTGGGGGTGTCAACCCAGTAGTACTACTAATACCTATCTGTTGGTTCCAACACCGGAATTAATGGTTGTAAGACAGTCCACACAGTAACATCATGTATGCATCAGATAAGTACTCACAAAACAGTATCACGTTAATTCCAAGTATGAAAATTTTATGTATTTTGTACAACATTGAAAACGTGTGAGCATACTTTTCCCCCATGTTGTAAAAGGTTGAAACAATTGTATAAGCGTAAGAAGGGCCCACGAAACTCACTTGTTAATTGGTAAGTATGTATGATGTAACTTCCCAAACTCGTATGTATGTATGAACAACCAATCACCTATTGACAGTCATGTTAAGCATTAGTAATACGTCTACTGTTAACCGTATTGTTTAGTTGAGTCGGGTTGTGTCGGTTCGGTCGTGGGTAGTACACACACAAGCAGACATACACGCGCAATAGATCTTATGTAGATCCAAGCACTAGGAACGTTGCCATTGTCGATGATGTTTGGGGTAAAAGTGTTATTGTTGTTAAAGGAATACTTGGTAAGAACTTGTGCTAGAAATTGTTTGTTACTAATTGTAAAGTGTTAAGTCGATGTGTCCTGATATAACATTAATGAGTTTGATAGTGTTAATCTCAATGATCTTCATTAACAATGGCAACCGTGTGGACGTTACCTTAACATCACACGACAACACGCACCGCACACAGGAAGAATTCACACACAATGACTCCAATCGCACCACAGGACCAGACGCACGACTGGACACCCCATTCGCACGAAATAATCTTTCAGTCATGCGAATCATCTTTATTCGCACGATTGAACCCTCATCCGTGCGACTAGGCACTCAGTCATACCACACAACACTCATTCGTACGATTCAACATCCATACGCACGAATCAACATCCATTCGTATGAATCAGCTTCATTCGTACGACTGAACCTCCATTCGTGCGACTAAATCCTTAATCGTACAATGCACACTCAATCGCATGCATTCCATCGCATAGACTCAATCGCATAGACTCAATCGCATACAACACTCAGTCGCATGACTCAGTCGTACGACTCACCCCGTCGTACAGCTTAGTCTTACGATAGACTCAGACGTATGGACTCAGTCGTATAGACTCAATCACATACAACACTCAGTCGCATGACTCAGTCGTACGACTCACCCAGTCGTACAACTTAGTCGTACGATAGACTCAGACACATGGACTCAGTCGTACGACTCACGCAGTCGCACGACTCAGTCGCATGACAGACCCAGTCGCCCTGTACAGCAAGTCGCGACTGCTGAAGTGCAGAGCAGCGTCCAGCTGCTCCGAGCACGAGTTTTATGCACCAAGATCCTCCAGAAATGTTTGCCTAACATCTCTAAGCAAGAAACACACTCGGAAACGCAACACACAAGCCCACACGACCTCTTGTGCTCGGATGAACCCGAGCACCCGAAACCCTAGAAAACGCAGCAGCTAAATCGAGCAATAAACGGGTCAAACGAGGTTATCTACCTGCTGGAGTGAGTATTCACGATGATAACCAAGGTTTGACGGTGAAAACGCGTCAGACGGGCCCGATTTCGGTGCTAGTTCGAGGGAGAGTGAAGGAGATGAAGAAGAAGCGATGGAGATGAAGATGATGTGAAGAATGGCTGGGTAATGGGTATTTATACCCAGCCTAGTTTGGCCATTTGTTAAGTTTAGTCCCTGCACTTAGTTCCCGAATCGCCAAACTTGATTCGGTTGAAACGACGTAAATACGCGCGTTATACTAATTATAAGGAAGTGTTTAATGTTGTTTATATTATATAACATACTATAATTAACGGTGTCGGTTGTGATATTCGTGAGCGTTTGGATGTTGAAGTTGCAAATAATGGTATCCCGACTGTAAAGGAAAACCAACGAGTATGATGTTCTTCACAAATAGTTTATGAAGGTGATAAATGAATGCTCTAAGAATAGTTGACGAAGTTTCATGTCAAATGACAGACCTTGAAGTGACGGATGTCACACATACATACATACATACATACATACATACATACACATACATACATACATACATACATACATACATACATACATACATACATACATACATACATACATACATACATACATACATACATACTACATACATACATACATACATACATACATACATCATACATACATACATACATACATACATACATACATACATACATACATACATACATACATACATACATACATACATACATACATACATACATACATACATACATACATACATACATACATACATACATACATACATACATACATACATACATACATACATACATACATACATACATACATACATACATACATACATACTACATACATACATACATACATACATACATACATACATACATACATACATACATACATACATACATACATACATACATACATACATACATACATACATACATACATACATACATACATACATACATACATACATACATACATACATACATACATACATACATACATACATACATACATACATACATACATACATACATACATACATACATACATACATACATACATACATACATACATACATACATACATACATACATACATACATACATACATACATACATACATACATACATACATACATACATACATACATACATACATACATACATACATACATACATACATACATACATACATACATACATACATACATACATACTACATACATACATACATACATACAACATACATACATACATACATACATACATACAACATACATACATACATACATACATACATACATACATACATACATACATACATACATACATACATACATACATACATACATACATACATACATACACATACATACATACATACATACATACATACATACATACATACATACATACATACTACATACACACATACATACACACACACATACATACATACATACATACATACATACATACATATACATACATACATACATACACACACCATACATACATACATACATACATACATACATACATACATACAACATACATACATACCACACACATACATACATACATACATACATACATACATACATACATACATACATACATACATACATACATACATACATACATACATACATACATACATACATACATACATACACACACACACACATATATATATATATACATATATATTATTGTTAAAGTCGTTAAAGAACGATGATAAAGTCACATGTGAACATTAAAGAACATGAATAATAATTCAAGAATAGTTACTCGATAAAGTATAGCTGCGAAAAGGTTAAAGCGTGCTAAAGAAGTCTTGCAAACACTACTAAAGGAGGATTTTATTCATTACATTCTCACATAGGAGTTACACATCGGTGTATCAAAACGCTAAAGGAGTTTGCTTGGTGCATCCACACATAGGAGCTACACATTGGTGTGCTCAAATGCTAAAAGAGATATGTCTGGTGCATTCTCACATAGGAGTTACACATCGGTGTACTCAAAATGCTAAGGAGTTTTCTTGGTGCATCCTCACATAGGAGTTTAACATTGGTGTGCTCAAACGCTAAAGGAGATATGTCTGGTGCATTCTCACATAGGAGCTACACATCGGTGTGCTCAAACCGCTAAAGGAGTTTGCTTGGTGCATCCTCACATAGGAGCTATACTTTGGGTATGCTCACCTGTTAAAGGAGAATGGAATTTGTTGCATTCTCACCCGCTAAAGGAACTAACTTTGTACTAAGTTCAAAGATAAAGTAAATGAATAAAGCTAAAATACAGATAAAGTAAAGATAAAGTATGGGTAACATGAAGATAAAGTAACTGTTAAAGTAAAAGGCTAAAGAATAGATATAGAACGAGTTCTATAATTGATAAAGTAACCTTACTTTAATGTAAGCGAGAAGTTAAAGTTTATGTGATGTTAAAGTATGATAAAGTGTATGTTTATAATAAAGTTTCGTTAACGTAAACCTAGAGCTCACTCAGCATCTCTGACTTTTTGTATGCCTATTAGGTTGATAGGTATGCTATACATTTTGGAGTGAGCATGGCATGGATAGGGAAGCTACTTGGCATATCGACGAGACTGGCATCCTGGCATAGATTTTTGGATCGGTAATCATAGTTATATTTTTGATGTAAATGTCCAAACAATGAAAATTTTTGTAACTTATGCTGCGTATATTAATGAAATTTGATGTTCGATAACTTGTGATTCTAATGTCCAAATCCAACTGTGAGGCTGCTTGGAAAGGGGGCCTTACAGATCAGGAGGTGCATTTAACACTTAGATCAAGCTTGAGATTGTCTAAACATCACCCATTATGGATCATCGGTTGATTGTTTCATTTCACCGATGATTTCATATTTATCTTCTATATTAGTTGTTGTTATGTTCAAGCTTATTTTAAGCTAAATTCTTATTATCATCCTAATTTGATAAAACTTATATAATTTGTAATGAACTAGTGGTGTGATTTATGTTTTGTTAATGTTATTGTAATATTGGATAAACTGGGTAGCATCCACACTTGTATGGGAAGTTATAAACTGATGATTTATAGCTGTAAATGTCATACAAGGTTGAAAACATATGAACTAACTTTTATTAGCGAAAATGGTCTTCATAATAAATCCATGTCTAATAAACTAGTAATGATTATTAAAAATCATCTCACTTTAACTTTCTCATTATTTGTGGGTTCCTTTTTATTAATCTGATAAATTGGCGGTAATTGTTATGGTTTTCTAAAATTAATAGTATGTTAAAAAAAACTTAATCATCTATCTTTCTAATATTAAGTTAAGTTTTAAGAAATCATATGGAGGGTGCCCAGTTATTGCCTACATCACTAGGGGCTTGTGGTTGTGTTGTAAGTGACTCAATGCAACTTTCCTTGTTACTACAGAACTAGCATACGATAACTCCCGGCTGGCTAAAGTTTATAAACATTAACACAACTATTTTTATCTAAATATTTGATCACACCACTCAATTCATCACAATTACGTAAGTGTAATCAAAATTAGGATGATAGCCTTAATTCTTTGATTTATCCCCCAAAGTCTCAAACTTCACTTTACATTATTGTTTTAAAATGTTTGTAAAATTATGATTACATTAATGCAACTTATCAATTTCTTAAATTAAAACTCATCCTGATAGTCAATTACAGGCAATGTTTTCAGAACCGGATCGGACGTCGAATCGGCGCCTTACTGGTTTGTTGGTCGGACCGGTTGGACCGGATTTAACTATATTTTAATTATATTTATATTGTAATTAAATATAAGTAGTTTATATTTGATTTATATATGTATTTTATAGTTATATATAAAACTTAAGTATATTTGGGTGTGTGTGAATGTATGTTTAAGATTATGGTGTACATTTTGTCCCACATTGGTGTGGGACAAAGTGAGGTTTGGTTTATAAGTAATAGTCTTATCACTCTAGTGTATCTTTATAACATATTTGCCACAAGTACTACCCGTGCGCAGGGGGGGGGTTGCAAAAACGGGAAAACGGTTGGATTTTTAGCGAACTCGTGCGTATCCGCACGTGTCGCGGACACGAATGCAGTTTCAAAAACCCGGGCCCGTGGGAGCCAGTTTTTGAACTCGGTTTTACTTTTTGATCTAACACACTAATTTATAGTTCAACACTCCGTTTTTTTTTATAAAAAAAATATATGAAAACCGGTCCGAACCGACCCGTTCACCGGTCCAACCACCGGTTCGGGTACGACCGGCCGGTTCAACCTCCCAAAAATGATTCACCCCTGACCGACCGGTCACCGGACCGATCCCCGGTTGAACCGGTCGGACCGGCCGGTCCGATCCGGTCGTGACAACATTGATTACAGGGGTTGTTAAGTAGGCTCGATGTGTCCACCGACTGATACTTGGTTCTTACTAACACAATATTACATTACTCTAGATATGCTTGTTTGTTGTATGTGTAGTTTAGTATAAGTAAAAATCAATTAAAACTGTATTTATGCGAAAAAGTCCTATTGAAATATATACATTTCACATGCATCAAGTGGAAAAATGTTTTGCCTATAAATATGTAAGGCCCCGTTCCCGGGCACCTCACAGCTGGTCATCATCGCACTTAAAACACGTCATTATATAATTGTTACAAAATCATGCAGCGGAAACTTTGAAATAACTCTTCATTTTACAATAAATGATTTTGCCAGTTAATACAACGTTCATCAATTACAAATATATATTGTTGCATTACATCACAAAAGCATTATACAAAAGAATGCCATCCCAAAAGAGCTGAGTAGCCACCTCGTGCCATCCTCAGCAACCTTACCTGCCAACTGGAAACACATAAAAAGTCAGCGTTGCTGAGTGAGTTCTAGTTTTATAATAAAACATACTTTTCTTTCGTTAAAACCGTTCTTTACACACATGCAATCACGCAACATACGTACACACAGATAATATCATTATTATCTTCATCGTTCGTTCGTTAACTTTTGTTCATTTAACGTACATCATTAACTTTCACGTTTGTTACTTTCATTCACATTCATTCATAAATTCTTACTTTCATTCGTACATTCATTACATTCGTTCGTACGTTCATTACTTCCGATGACATGTACATTACCCCGAGCGTTGTGCACGAAGCGGGTAACTGAGCCTGAGGTCTTTCATAGACCTCGAACATTGGGCACAGAGCTGGCTCCAGTACCTAGGGTAAGTACATTCATCACTTATCTTTCCTCTTTCATTTTGGATCAATGCCTTATGCTATACCCCGAACATTTTGCACGAAGCTAATGCTGGACCTGTGGTAATTAAATCACGAACATTGTGCACGAAGCTGATCCAGTCATCTAGGGCAAGCGGCAAGGATCCCGTACATATGGTCAATCATAAAGATTGGACCCCAGTGTGTATCCTTCGAGGTAGCTAACCCGCACACCGTTGAGCTAACACCTTCATTGGTGTGCACCTCCATACATTTTCTTGCAAGCCCTTTCTTACTTTCATTCATTCGTTCGTTAATGCATGCATTCTTTTGTTACGTTCCCTTTTTCATTATCTTTCACTTTAAGTTACATAATACTTTTCATTCATTCGTTAACGTATCACGTAAAGCCATTAGAAGATAACATACATCATAAATAGGAACATCAACATACACTATAGCATCATCACACAGGGTATCATCATACATACTTAACATACATCATGCATCAACATGCAACATCATCATCATGCCCTACATATTATCTAAGGCCTCCAAAGTTCATCTTACTTGTACCTACGGGAACTTCCACGTCAAAACTTACATCTGCACTTTCCCCCGAAAGTCGTTACTCTAACTATGCTACTCCTCGAGTACAACAGCCCTACTTGGGCGTATGGACACTCTTCAGTCGCATGGCCTCCATGCGACTGAACATCATGCGATTGGACCTATACGGATGAACACCAATGCAAATGAACACTCAGTCGTGCGATTGGACCCTCAATCGTGCGAATGAACACTGTGCGAATGGACCTCATACGAATGGATCTCATGCGAATGAGCACCTATGCGACTGGGCTCTCAGTTGTGTGACTCCCCATGCGACTGGATCCCAAGTCGTGCGACTGAACCTCAATCGTGCCACTGAACCTCAATCATGCGACTGATCCCCAATCGCCCTCCAGTTGGCCGTATGGCCTCCAGTCGGTCGCCCAGCCCTAACTAGTGCAGAATGCAGGTCTCCCGAACCCAATCTGCCATTTTCGACCTCCAAGCTCATCCAAACCCATTCTAATCCCAAATCAACCATCCTAAACCTTAGGAATGCATACTATGACACCATTCAAGCACACACAAGTCCAAGAACATACTCCAAACGCACCACATGCAATCACACCCAAATGGGTCAAACACACACACACATACAAAAATGAGTTTACTATGTGTTCCAGCCCCAAATCAGTTGAAAACCATTAAAAGAGGGGTCCTAGAACTCACACAAACAAGAAGAAGAACAAGAGCTTCGTGTTGACTCGCTACTCGACGATTTTCATGCTCGGATCCACCCGAACAGCCCCTTTTTCTCTCTTTTCTCTTTTCTTTCTCTCTTCCTCTCTTTTGGCTGGGTTTTTCTCAAGAGTGGGGAGGACGTGGCTGCCCTCCCCCTCTTAATCTACCATATTTACAACTTTTCCCCCGTTTTGGAAAGTTTGGTCCCCCGATTTTAGACTTTATTTCTTTTTTTCTTCTTTCGTCGGCTTTAAAAAAATATCCGGGTGTTACAAAATAGGAGCCCCATACACCCTTTCTTTTCACATGTCTTGTTCATAATTTTATGCAATATTCATAGAACATCTTTCTCACTAATTTTATCTTATTAAAACATTTTTGGGAGTGAGAAGATCAAGTATCAAAGAGTACATATAAGAAGTTACGAATCAACTTGTATTCATCTTATTCTTTAACTTGATTTGTATTTATGTGCATACCTTACCAGATTAGGTTAAGCTTTATAAGATTCATCAAGTGCTAGAGATTTGGTTAAAGTGATAATTTCCTCTTGAGAAAATAGTGAGACTATGGTGATCACTTCCTTTATAAAGTGACACGTTATATATTGATGTTCTCTTCCCTTTAAGGGAAGATCTAATTGAACAAACTCTTGATAAAAGATCAGGAGAGGATGTAAAATGGATTAGTTTATATCCACTTGAACCTCTATAAATTTAGTTTTGTGATTCCTTATTTTAATTTTATATACTATGAATGCATTGCATGTACTTTACATTACATATTCAATTAATTATGTAACAAACAGTCTTGTTCAATCTTATTTTTTTTAAACAAGATTTTTTATAGAAAACTTATTCAGCCCCCACCATACAATCGGTTTCAAAGCAAGTTGCTCTAAGTTTTTAAAACAAAGTCTATTTCAAAACACTTAACTTGCATAAAATTTTATGTATAAGGGTTTTGAAATTCAAGGGTTTTGCTATGAAAAAAACATTTTGAAACTTACTTTAAATCTAAGGATATAGAGCTTTGGGTAAGTTTTGAATTTAATGATTTACTTCCAAATTTGAAGATAAGAAAACCGCATCTAAAATTTTTAAGGCTAAGTCCATACTTTATGATGCTCTACCGAAAAATGAATATAAAAGATTCAACATGTGCCAACTTCTAGTAATGTTTAACATACTCTTGTTATCATGCATTAAGGTAACCATAGAGTAATTGATAACAATATTGAATTACTTGTACAACAGTATACGTAATTTAATGTTTGTGAACATGAAAAGATAGATTAGGGTTATGCTAGGTTGAATGTTATTGTCAGAAGTCTTAACTCTATTTGTACCACTTATACTAAAGAAATTATGTAAGGAGTTTTTTAGAGCATTGCATCCTAGGTGGAGAGCTTAATCGTTAAATAAGAATCGAAGGATCTTAGTACACTTCAAATTGAAGAGTTAATTGGCAATCTCAAGGTACATGAGATTATCATAGAAAAATATGAATAGTTATCCAAAGTCAAGAAAGAAATAGAAAAAGTCAATTATTCTAAAAGTAAGAAATCTAAAATATTATGTGATGATGATGATGAGCAATATAAGAAAATTAGTGAAGAGGATATGTCATAGTGGTAAAACAATTCAAAAGGTTCTTTAGTAAAGGATGGAAGTTTGTTAGGAGATGAAAGGAAGAAAAAAGGCAATGAACACAAACTTTCTAAGAAGAAATAAATTTTATAGATGTGGTATCCAAACCATTTCACGGATGATGCCCTAAACCACCTATTACAGATAACAAAACTGTAACATTCATTGGAGGTGTTGATGGGTAGTAGGAATCTATGTGCTAATTGCGTTTAAATATGTGATTTTAATCATAATTATGCATGGAATGGAGTTACATTGGATATATTTCATGTTTATATGTCAACAATGAAGACTGCTCGAGAATCGGGAGTGACACACGAGAAATGAAAGAAAATAAAGAAAATTCACCAACCGGCATAGCTTACCCAACAACCGGCATAGCCTACGTAGTGGCGTACTCAGCCTTTGTTATCAGTATAACGCAGCGTACTCGGCATATTCTGACCATGGGGCGTAGCCTAGGATAATATTGGCGTAGGGTACGCCGGGGGCCACGTGAACCTAAGTATTTTGTGTTTTAAAGCTGTATTTGAAAATTTAAAACCTTAGTTTTCAATAGACACAAGACCCGCAACTTTAGAGACTATTTTTAGGCGAAAAGTGGTGATTAAGACGCTTCCAAATCATATCAATTACATCCTTTTTCATGTTTTAAAGATCAAAATCAAGAAGCATGTTATGTCTCTAGTCATAAAATTAAGACAAATTGAAAGGTTTATACTTAAGCTCCTTGAAAAAGTTTATGTTTTCAATGCTAAGCTTACCATCATTGATCATGCCTATTCTAGTAATGTAACCTCCTCATTCACTTCCATAAGCAACCTGCCCTCCATAAAGTTTTTCAAAGTTTTGAATTAAAGAGCTATTGCAGTCATATGCCTGGAATAACCACTATCAATTATCCATACATTGCTTTTGGTCTTTAACTGTTCCTTTGATTCATCAGAATTTGCCTTCAGGGCTTGGTTTGGGGAGACATCTTCCACCTGAAAGCTTAAATCCAAGCCTCCTTTTTTAATAGTAACTACAACTTACTGCTTTGGTTGGTTGGGCTTCTCAGATCTTGGAGCTGTCTCAGTGTAGTTTGGCATGGACTGTGTATGGCCACCATTTGCTCTTGGTGCCTCACACTCTCAAGAAAAATGGCCCATTTGGTTACTGTTGTAACACTTACTTTTCTCTTATTTAGCCTAAAATTACCACTGGACACATTGCTTTGAAACTTCCTCCCTGTCCTCTTATAGAACTTCTTGGCCCTATGAGTGAGAAGAGCTATCCGTTGGATTATTTTCATTTACTTTAGATCATCTAGATGGATGCATTCTAGGTCTTTAAGGGCGAAGAGAAAGTTACCATAACTTTCATCTGAAGACACAAAGGTCTGAGAAGAGCGAGGCTCTTGGAAGTGACTTCCTTGAGCTGGGAGAACTCTTATGGGTGTTGGATGACCTAGGAGAAAGAATTTGTATGTTTATCTCTATTTGGTAACCGCTCAAGATACCATACAGCTCAGTGAGAGTAAGGATAAAGAGGTTATTAATTCTCTTGATGGCCATATAGTTTGTGTCGATTCTCTAGTAAAAGAAAACATAAACTTCCTCACTATATCCATGTTCATAAGACTAAATTCAACATCCATTAGAGTGTCTACAATCTCAACATACCTGAAGTATTATTGAGTCATAGTTTCACCTGTCTTGTAGGTGAAGTTTTCAAACTACTTCTTCATTATGTTTTTCTTGTTCTCCTTAGATTCCTTAGATCCTTCATATATCATCTTTAGTGCATCCTACAGTTCTTTTTGCACTCTTGCACTTGTTGAAGCCTCTTTAGATGGAGCTGGGGAGAGCAATTTAAAGAGCGATCATGGCCTCCTGATCAATGTTTATTTTTTCCAGTATTCTTTAAAATAATCAGCCGCTTCCTTAGGTATAATCCCACATCCAGCAGTTGCTGATGTAGTACTTGGGATGTGAGGTCCAGAGATTACATATGTCCATATCCTACTATATTGAGACTTGATGAAGCCTTCCATTCTCATGCACCAAGTGTCAAAATCATTAGGAGTAATTAGTGGTGACTTAGGCATTGTGTCGGTTTCCATGTTAGATTTAGAAAGAGCTTCCATTTAAGCAAGTAAGTAAATATGAAACTAAAAAGTGATTCAAGATGGTAAGATCTTACAATCAAGATTTTGAGAAGCTCAGATACCAATTACGAGACCGGTTATGGTTCAAACAATAGTTTCACAGTTGAAGATTATCAACAAACACACTTACTAGATCAAATAGGGAACCAAGCAATAAAACAACGAATAACAAGTAAGAACACTCGAGAACATAAAAATTGATTTTCAAGGTCGATGTATATTGCTCTCAAGCGTTACAATGCTTCTTTTTCCTAAGACTAATACACGAGATACTTTATACTATAACCTGCAACCGCCATACTCTGAAGGCCAACTGGACACTAATCTAGACAACAAGATCAATGTAGAGGCAAAATGTAGATTGCCTTTTGACATGT
Organism: Flaveria linearis; assembly: GCA_024085815.1. NCBI lineage: Eukaryota > Viridiplantae > Streptophyta > Magnoliopsida > Asterales > Asteraceae > Flaveria > Flaveria linearis. The sequence goes on along the minus strand of JABSNV010000557.1, from coordinate 53,369 downwards.
GACTATGACATGTCATAGCTCACATCCTATTATAATATAATAAGGATAAAAGTACTAAAGTAGGAAGTTACAGGAAAAAACCATAATTTATAGTTAACAAAAGTAAAAATGTAATCAACAACATGTATAAATTGGTGAGTATTCAGAGCTAACAGCAGAAAGATCTTCTGCTTTTGTCAAAAGTATGTTAGTCTTTTTAGTCTTCGGAAGAGTTCAATCTTCAAGATTTGGAAGACTTTGTCTTTAAGCTTTGGAAGACTTCACTTTGGCTTCGAAAGATTTCTGTTTTTGGATTTGGAAGATTTGACACTTAGTTATTTTTCTTTATACATAGTCAAATCTTCTAAAGTACTTCCTTCTTTGTTCTTCACTACATGCTTAGAAATCTTTGGTTAGCATCAACCTTTAAGATAATTATCTTGATCTTACATTGTATACCCAAGAGTATTTGGTTCAAACTCAAACCCTTGATATTAATGTATCTGAGTTAGCCCACATTTGCAACCTTAGAAACCCCGGTTCATCCTGTTTCTTGTTCCAAATCAAATATGGTCAGTCACACTTGATTTTGAAAACCACTCAGAATAATATGAAAATGATGTTCTTCTTTATCACGCGTAGCACCATTCCTAGTGCCTAAATGGGAAGGTTAGGGGTATTACTTACAACACCTAAGGTAAGAATCCATGATGATTATCCAAGAAAGGTGGGTAATGGCCTAAGAGGGGTATAGATTGAATATCCTAGGGTCAATTAGGGTGAGAGGTACCTAAGAAAGATGTGGGGTCAATACCTAGCTAATATTTGATGTATAAAGTACTATACATTTGCATAATCATGTGGTGATGAATAATTAGGAGTAAAATTGACAAAACCTATACGATATTAGATGAGTGTACCCACGATGAAAGTCTATACGTAATGTGATGAAACTATATGAAAAGCGTAAACTATATGAATATATATATATATGTATATATGTGTATATATATCTATATATATGTATATATATATATGTATATATGTGTACTAGTAGGAATACCCGCGCGTTACAGCTGGTGTGGCTGTTTTGTCGTATCGTAATTGTTGTTTGGCATTGTGGTGTGCGTACGATGTTTGTGGATAATTTTTTGTGGTGACATGTGTTAGTGTTAAAGAAAAAAATATACTGACTTAAATAAGAAATACAATATTTTGCATCAATATAAATTTACTTGTATAATACCCCCTCCATTCTAATTGGGATAGTACCACGCAAAACTATAATTGTGCAATCAGTTGGCCTTATTTGGTTATTGTAGTCTTACATTTTATTGATTCTAGTTATTCCATATCACGTGATCCCTTTCTAATAAACATCCAAACACCTCATACGCTCCAATTTAAGATAGTGTTCACGCAAGACTAAGTTTATGCAAGCAATTGGACTTATTTGGTTAACATATTCTTACATTTGACATTTGATTATAGTTTTCTCAAGTAAAATTAAGCATAAAAAAGAAGCGACTTGGTTTTAAAAAAGAACATGGAATTTATTAAGCAAAATACATCTATATAGAATTCAAGGGCATGTATATCATATGGAAATTTTTAACATAGAAAGACTACCATCAAGGGGCAAGTATAGCAATAGAGGAACCAAGTGATTAAGGGAATAAATATTAAAACAACATGTATGTAAATTACAATGTGACTGATTATACACTAATTGACCTACATGTACAATACTACAAAAACTTGCAAAGTCTTGCATGACTAACAACATATATCTAAATTTAAGGTTAAATCTCCTCATATTCTGTTGGTTGATCATGCAAAAGCTTGCCATAAACCACCTAGTAATTTTTTTGTAAATGAATCTTAAAAGTATTGCAATCATTTAAGTTACATATCAACTTAGAAAGGATGGAGTACTAACTCTCAAGTGAAACTGACCCCGACCATATAAGAAAAAGTACTTGATTTAATATTCAAACCCATTTTGACCCTCTAACCTCCTACCCTAAATAATAGAAACAAACATATAAAAGAGTAAATCATACAGATGGTCCATTTGATTATTTCACTTTTAGTTATTTCTTTGAGAAATTACATGTATTGTCCCAGATATTGCTTAGTAGTAAGTCAGTTGGTCTTCTTCACCAACCGATTGTGATCAAAAGCCACAAGATGTCATATTTTTATATTTTCAATAGTAACTATGTTTATATCTAAGAAATGACATTTTGGAAATAGGGAAGTGTTCACTAAGCTAATAGTAAACCATGTGAAAGAGGGTGGATAGAGAAGAGCCAATATTATAGTAGCATTAACTACTTGAGGCAATATTGAGTTGGCTTTTTGTAAAACATCCGTAGATGCCTTCTTTTCATGTACTGCCACATCACAAGCATGAATAATATGGCAAAACACATATTATAGGCCTTTAAGAAAACATGATTAATGAAATATAAGTATACCTATTATTGATATAAAACAATGTAAGTGTACTATAGTATGCAACTAATCCACCATTTAAACAAATTAACTAAAGAGAACTCTATATTAGGTCAATTAGTGAACCTAAAACTTGACTCAGGGGTCTACAGCAAGATGCTTGTATGGATTGGCATAACTCAAATTCTCTCATTAATAATAAAACCAAATAAAATAAGAACATCAAGCAAGCAAAAAACTCTTATAACTACTATATCATTGGCATCTTGACATGAACAAAATACACCTCAGATTACAACAACTCTACACATACATCAAACATATAGATGTATACATACTCACATCTCTAATTTAAGCCTCATTGTAATCAAACAGATAGACATACATCAAATATACAGATATATAATACTCACACATCAAATGGAAAGCTCACTGTAATCAACAGACATTTTGTATCCATGCAGGTCTGCTTCAATCATAGTAACCTAAAAGCAATCAAGATAGATGACGCCATAAAAGTGATTCATTCACAAATTATAATTTGTATATGAATACAAAAAAGAAAGCTTATAATATCATTACTTCTCCATATTAGTTTGGTACTGCAATATAACGTGATCTACAAGAGAGAAGCCCATTGTTACACCATACTCAGGTGACATATTTGCAATCGCTGCTCTATCAGCCAATAATAGTTCAGTCATGCCCTCACATGCTGTTAATTAATAGTGTGATGTGATGAACGGTTAAAGAAATGGATAACTTAAAAAAGGTTTGATAAGGGGCTGTAAGTACATTACCATATCGAGGAGTGGGTTATATTAAGATAATGACTTTTCAAATTAGAAGTCTGGTATTTTGTTGATAAAAACATATGGTACCATATTTTTCTAGGGAGCTACTATTATTACTGATAACATAGTCTTCTATCTATAGCCTGTATGATGGGCTCTCCTTGGCTTGAACCAAGTTAATTTACCAATGCTCAAACTTAGTCAACTTGTTTGATCTAAGTGATAGTTCTTTAATTGAATGGTAAACTGCTAAGTTTAGTGGCGTGTTAAACATTATTCAGTTTTGAATGTGTGAGTAGGCTTTAAGGTTAAGCTACTCATTTATTGTTGGGTCACTATAAGGCTGGTGCAACCAAAACTACTTCACATAGTCAATTTTGGTGCTACATTCAAAGGATTCTGAAGCTATGAGAACTTCCAAAGTCTGAAGAGTTCTTCCTAAGATAAAGTCTGAAGACATCTGCTGAAGATAATAGCTGAAGATATCAGCTGAAGACATCTTCCGAAGACAAAGTCTGAAGACATCTTCCGAAGACAAAGTCTGAAGACATCTTCCGAAGACAAAGTCTGAAGACATCTTCCAAAGACAAAGTCTGAAGACAACTTCCGAAGACAAAGTCTGAAGACAACAGCTGAAGACAACTTCTGAAGACAAACTCTTCTTCCGAAGACAAAGAAGACTCCAAGCCTCGGAAGAAGCAGTCTTCCGAAGTATAAGTGGCTTCGGAAGAAGTTATTCTTCCGAAGCAATTTAACCTTCGGAAGACATTGCTATGACCAGTAGACATAAGTATGGTCTCTGACAATCCGCTGCAGACCTCTGATACAGCATGGCTTCTTGCTAAAGAGCCATGTTGTTGACCATAGTTTATTCTACTGTTTTCCTTTTTATGATAGTACATGTTACCAACCTTAGTTGGTGACAAAAGGTAAGTCAGGGACATGTCCTGACTACCAAATCTCAGATAACATATCCGAGATACCTTAACCTATAGTCTTGTAGTATAGGCTTTTGGTTATAGGTTTCCAGCTGGGATCAAAGTATATCCGGCTGTAGGTAGTATTATATATAGTTCTCATTGTAACTCAATAGATAGAGAGATTTTTGTGCTTGTAAAGAGTCTTGTAATCCTTTGAGTTGAGAATCAATATATAAAAGTATCTTGAAAATTTACCTCCTGTGTTTATTCTCACTTGATACTTGTTATATTGTGACCAACTCTTCTTAAGACTCTTTCTGAGTGTTGTTTTAGGCGAGTTTGAGAGAAAAAACCACTTGTTGAGTGACCAACACCGATCCTGCAATTGGTATCAGAGCTTTTAGGCTCATGATTGTGAGATCTTACCATCCAAATCAACTTGTTTTTCACTCCTCCCTATAAACCACTCACTCAAATGGCCGCTCTCACTAAAGCTAATATGGAAACCGGTACCATGACCAAGTCCCTACTGATCACCCCTGAAGACTTTGACACATGGTGCACAAGAATGGAAGGCTTCATCAAGTGTCAAGACTCAAGGATGTTGGACTCTATTGTTAATGGTCCTTTCATACCAAGCATTGCTTCTGCTACTGGTAATCGTATTATTCCAAAAGATGTTGATAATTACTCAGAAGAAGATAGGAAAGAATAGATCTTGATCAAAGGGCTATGACTTCTCTTCAAACTGCTCTTCCAAACTCCATCTACAGAGGCTTCAAGAAGTGCAAGATAGCTAAAGATCTATGGGATGCACTGAAGCTCATGTATGAAGGATCCAAGGAAACTAAAGAGAACAAGAAGGATCTCTTAAAGCAGTAGTTTGAGAACTTCACTTTCAAGGCTGGAGAGACCTTGACTCAACAATACTTCAGGTATGTTGAGATAGTGGATACTCTGGTGGATATTAGAGTACCTCTTGAGAATAGAGACATAGTTAGGAAGTTCATGTCTTCCCTTCCTAAACTATGGACATACTACTGTGTTGTAATCAAGAGAACTTTGGACCTTAAAACTCTTTCTCTCACAGAGTTGTATGATATCCTAAGTGCATTCCAGATGGATATGAACATGCAGAACTCCTCTGGTAACTCCAATAACCAACTGAGTTCAGCCCTTCATCTGGTTGAAAGGGAAATCGCAGAACCACAACATCAGTTGCTTTGCTACCCTAACAACTCACATATTGGACCCTACATTACTCTACCTGAGACTCCAAGGTCTCAAAAGGCTCAAAACAACTCCTTTCAGGATAGTTGTGCCTTTGTCTCTGGAAGTGGACACTCTGGTGATCTTCAATATTGCTTTGATGATCTTGAGTGCTTCAGTCCAGATAATGTAGAGTATGTGGACATTGTTCAACAGATGGCTCTCTTAACCTACAGAGCGAAGAAGTTCTTCAAGAGAACTGGAAGGCAATTCCCTCAAAACCCTGTCAACAGCAAATTTGGGTTTGATAAGAGCAAAGCAAAGTGCTACAACTGCAACCAACTAGGACACTTTGCTAGGGAATGCAAGGCTCCCAAGAACAACCCGGGAACCCCACAGGCCTCCATACATCCCTCAACTCCAAAGCATGAAGAAAAGACAACTGAAACAGCTGCAATAGCTCAAGAAGTTGACTGGAGCTTCATGGTACAGGATGTGACTCCCACTCAAGAACTCATGGCCGGAACAGATGATGCTCAGGTATATGAACATCTTTACACTCCAGCCTGTATTGCTAAGGTTAAACTTTATAAGGATTACAATTTGGAAATTAGATCTGATGTTGAGTCATTAAATATCTTAAAATCTGACTTTAAAAGAGCTGAATCTGACTATCAAAAGAAAATTGAGGAGTTTGAGAAAACTGTGTCCCTTTTAAAACACGAACAAACCAATTACAAGACTCAAATCAAAGATCTGATATCCAAGCTGTCTGAAGCACAAGCCCGGCTTGTCACTGCTGAGGCTCAGGCTAGGAAGCAAGCAATTGCTGAGCAAAACTTCCAAGCTATTCTTGCATCATCCTCTCATTCCAAGATGTTTTATCAAAACAAAGAAGGGTTGGGAACCAATGAAATAGCTCCACCACACTCTTATGAGTCTATTAGACTACCTAGATGTGGTACTAAGGAGCAAGAGGTTCCAACTGCTGACCCTTCTCCATTGGAATTAAAGGATGAGGCAAAAATAGTGGCCACCACAGGGGAGAAACAGAAAGATACACTCATCTCCACCCGTGAAGATCAAATCCTAACCACTAAGGCAAGAAGAAGCAGAGCTAAAGTTGCTAGAAAGACTGCCAAGAAAGTTGCCAAGTCCAAGCTGAAGATTGACCCAAAGCAAAAAGGTGTCTTCATCTCTGCTGGATTCCAAGTGGTAGGTACTTCTGATTCAGGAAAGGAGTGTAGTACCAGCGCTCCTGTCCTACAAAAGGATCAGAAGTTGAAAGGGAAAGTTGCTGATGAAGAAAAGAAATCCAAGAAACAGCAATCCTCAAATTCCCAAAAGACTAACATTGCATGCATAATGTGTGGTCTGCACAACCACATGGCTAAAGATTGTTACTACAATCCAGCAAGCACACATTATGCAAATAATGTTAGAAAAGAAGGAGTCAGGGAAGGTTTCACATTTGGACAATTTCAAACGGTCCAAGTGATGAAAAAGGGAAAGTTGGTCTCGGAAGCCAAGTTGCTTTCGGAAGAAAGTATTTCTTCCGAAAGGAAAATGGCTTCGGAAGCCAAAACATCTAAGGTTTGAAAGAACAAGAGAGCTCCCTCGAAATCATCCCAGAAGAAGACTGCTTCGGAAGAAAAGGTGGTGAAGTCTTCTTCCGAAAAGAAAGAAGCTTCGGAAGAAGACCATGCTGCAAAAGCTTCAACAAGCTCATCCTCAAAGATAACCAAGGGATGGATTAGAAGATCAAGGAAGATGCTGCAGCCCAAACCTCTTCTTCAACGACCTCTATTGAGCCCCAATGCATATCTTTTGGTTCAATTATGTCATTATCTTTGGAAGAGCCCAAGACCAGCAAGGCTTGGGCTTCCAAAAAAACTAACCATCTCATCTTATGTGCAGGGACATCCATTTGACAAGAACAACAATGTCTGGATTGTAGATAGTGGATGCTCCAGGCACATGACAGGGAACAGATCTCTCCTTCAACAATTCCAGAACTATGATGGAGGGCCTGTCCAATTTGGAGGTGAGGCCGGAGGATATATTTCAGGCAGAGGAAGTATATCCAATGGTAGAATAAACATTGACAAAGTTCACTTTGTCAAACAGCTTGAACACAATCTGTTAAGTGTTTCTCAATTCTGTGACCAAAAGCATCAAATGCTTTTCACAGAACATGAGTGCATTATCCTCAAACCAGGGATGACAATTCCTCCGGAATTGTGCTTCTTAGATCTCCCAGGAAAGGGATATGTACAAGCTAGATATGAACAATGCTTCTCCTATGGGTGAAGTATCATGCTTTCTTTCCAAAGCTGATAGTGATGAGTCAACACTATGGCATAAACGCATGTGTCATGTGAATTTTAAAACAATGAATAAATTGGCTAAAAATAACTTGGTACATGGTTTGCCTAAAAAGGAATTTTTCTGCAAAGATAACTGTGTTGCATGCCAGAAAGGGAAACAACATAGGTCATCTCATAAATCCAAATGTGTTAACTCCATCACTACTCCATTACACTTATTGCACATGGATCTCTTTGGTCCCACAAGTATAATGAGCATTGGAAGGAAATCATACTGCCTTGTGATTGTTGATGATTTTACAAGATTTACATGGGTATTCTTTTTAAGAAGTAAAGATGAAACTGCTGAAACGTTAAAATCTTTTATTCTTAAAATAGAAAATCAAATTGATCACAAGGTTAAGATCATTAGAAGTGATCAAGGGACTGAGTTTAAGAACTTTGTTCTTGACTCATTCTGTGACTCAAAAGGGATTGCCAGACAATATAGTGCTCCCAGAACTCCTCAACAAAATGGTGTTGCTGAGAGGAGGAATAGGACACTTATTGAGGCTGCTCGAACTATGTTAGCTGATTCAAAACTACCTCTAACATTCTGGGCAGAGGCAGTTAGCACTACATGCTATGTGCCGAACAGGGTTCTTGTAGTTAAGCCCCATGGAAAAACCCTTATGAGTTATGGAACAAGAGGCCACCGTTCATTGGCTTTCTAAGGTCCTTTGGCTGCAGGTGTACCATACTTAACACAAAAGACAACTTAGCTAAGTTTGTTAGAAGTCAGATGATGCTATCTTCGTTAGATACTCTTCTAGCTCCAAAGCTTATAGAGTATACAACATTAAGAATCAACAATTTGAGGAGTCATCCAATATAATTGTTAATGAGCACACTCCTTGTGTTAGGGGGAATGGACCTGATTATATCTTTGACTTAGAATTGTTTCCAAACTATTCTAAACCATCTTGTGAGAATGTTTCAGATGGAACAGGTGCTCAAGTGATGCTGATGATGATGCTAATCAACTATTTGAGCTACCCATACCTCTTCCAAATTCTCCAAGAGCTGAAAGACAACAAGCTTCAGCCATTCACAGATCAGATAGTGTAACTGTCTCAAGGAATAGTGAAGCTTCAACAAGTGAATCACTTGATGAACCTCAAAACTCATCAGGTGATCCATTACAACACCAGGTTGAAAGAAGTAGTATTTTGAAGGAATAGGCAACTGTTAATACTACTTCACGGCCAACCATTGATGATGTCTCTCAGTCATTCAATCAGTCCTCATTAAATGACTTTGAAACAACAGCTGGACAGAGTGATCCAGTTCCTGATTAGAATATGTCCAACCTAGACCTATCTCTGCAACTGGAAGTGATTCCTCATCTTAGGATTCACAATACTCATCCAACTAAAAACATCATAGGGAAGGTCTCTGAAGGTGTGAGAACAAGAGGGCAAACTCATCATGGGAATGTCTGCTTGTACTCATGCTTCTTATCTTAGATGGAACCCAAGAAGGTGGAAGATGCCTTGAAAGATAGTAGTTGGTTGAATCGATGCAGGAGGAGCTGCTTCAATTCAGAAGACAAAAGGTCTGGAATCTATGCCCACTACCTTCTGGTCAAGTACCCATAGGCACTAAATGGGTATTCAGAAACAAGAAAGATAATAGAGGCTTGATTATCAAGAGCAAGGCAAGATTAGTAGTTCAAGGATACACCCAAGAGGAAGGAATTGATTATACTGATGTCTTTGCACCAGTTGCAAGACTTGATGCAGTTAGGATCTTCCTTGCTTATGCAGCATCTAAGAACTTCACGGTCTACCAACTTGATGTCAAGTGTGCTTTTCTATATGGGGATATAGATAGGGAAATCTACGTATGTCAACCTCCAGGATTTGAAGACCCACAACACCCCAACTATGTGTGTAAGCTGGACAAAGCTCTATATGGGCTATACCAAGCACCTAGGCTGTGGTATGAGACCTTGTCTCAGTTTCTCCTAAAGAATGGCTATACCAGAGGTACCATTGATAAGACTCTCTTTATCAGGAAGACTGGAGAAGACATTTTACAAGTTCAAGTCTATGTTGATGACATCATATTTGGTTCTTCAAATGACCAAATGTGTAAGGACTTTGAGAGCACTATGAAGCAGAAATTTGAGATGAGTTCCATGGGAAAAATGGACTTTTTCCTAGGAATTCAGGTGAAGCAATTGAAGGAAGGATTCTTCATCAATCAATCCAAGTATGTCAATGACATCTTAGAGAGATTTGAGATGAAGGACTGTAAGCCAGCCAAGACACCCATACCCAGAAACCATAATCTTTGCCCTGACCTTGAGGGGGAGGATACTGATCAACATCAGTATAGAGCAATTATTGGTTCTCTGATGTATCTCACTGCTAGTAGACCTGATATCATGTTTGCCACTTGCATTTGTGCAAGATATCAGGCTGCTCCAAAGGTGTCTCATCTAGCTGCTGCAAAGAGAATCCTCAGATACCTCAAAGGAGCAACTAAACTAGGTCTCTGGTATCCAAGAAATAGTGATTTCAATCTCTAAGGATACTCTGACAGTGACTATGGTGGCTGCAACATTGACAAGAAATCCACATCAGGAGGATGTCAATTTCTTGGTGGAAGGATCATTTCATGGCAATGCAAGAAACAATCCTGTGTATCTACATCATCTGCTGAAGCTGAATACATCGCTGCTGCTAGCTGCTGTGCTCAGTTGCTGTGGATTCAGAACCAGATGTTAGACTATGGATTCAACTTCATGAGTACTCCTATCCATATTGACAACAACAGTGCTATCTCCATCATAGAAAATCCAGTGAAGCACTCCAAGACAAAGCACATTGATATCAGGTATCATTTCATTAGAGATATTCATGAGAAAAATCTGATAAAGTTAATCAAAGTTGACTCAAATGAACAATATTGTAACATCCAAAAAGTTTGATAATTATTTATTTATTAGGATTAGTGTTCAGTCGCACGCCATGCGTACGAATGAGGCCCAATCGCACGAATGAAGGGCGTATGGGTTCAGTCGTACGATTGAGCCATGCGAATGGGTCCAGTCGTACGATTGAGAAAGTCGGCTAAAAATTGGCATGTAGCATAAGTAAGGCGGTTAAGGGTGTTAGAAGCAGATTTTATCTGCTATATTCTCACCCTCTCGTCCCTTTTGAACCCCAACACCCTGCTCTTGCTATATTGAGTAAATTAGCTACGTTTTGGTAAGTTTTGCTTAGTGTGGATCAATTCTTGATTATGTGAAGCTGTGTAGGTGGTTGAAATTGATCCAAAAACATGTTTTTAATCTAGATTTTGTTAAATCTTTCTGTTAAACTGAAAAGTAAAGGTTCGGGTCCTAGTTTTTGTGAAGATTGATAAAATAAGGACCCGAAACGGTTGTAAATGAGATATATATGTTCTGTTGTGAATATGGTATAATCTGAACGGTTAAAACTTGAATTTTTGGATCAAATATGGTAAGAACACAGCTGCTGATCCGTTTCAGGCGAATGAGCCCAGTCGCATGCCCATTCGTATGACTGAGTCAATCGCATTGTTCAAACGTGCGACTGAAGTTCAGTCGCATGAACCAATCGTACGAATGGAGGTCATTCGCACAAACCCTGTTATAGCTCATTCGCACCTCTGTCGTATGGTCCATTCGTACGACTAAGCTCAGTCGCATGTTCAGTCGCACGAATGAGTCCAGTCGCATAGCCTTAGTCGTGTGAAGTGGTCAGCTAGGGAAAAATTTGACTAAGTTAGGGTTATTGTTATAGATTTGCTTTGAGAAAGAGAAGTTTTAGCTGCCCTAGCATAATTGGATTGATAACCTTTGTTGGAAATATTAAGGTGAGTTCTAATTGCCCTTTTTATGTGTTAATGCCGTTGATAAATGTTGTTTGATAAAATCGGGCACTGGCATGCATATAAATAAATATAAAATGTGAAAATGAGTTGAAAGTGGTAAATTGTGATGAATGGCGAGGTGGAGGTCTGACCCACCAAATTATAGACGGAGGTTTGACCCGTCAACGCCAAATTATAGACGGAGGTTTGACCTGTCAACGCGCGAGGTGGAGGTTTGACCCACCAAATTATAGACGGAGGTTTGACCCGTCAACGCGCGAGGTGGAGGTTTCACCCACCAAATTAAAAACTGATAAAAGATGTCCACAAATACCTTGTGGGTATTCGATATGCATGTCAATACTGGGTGAAATAAATGGACTGATGAATGTGTGTGTGGATCATTCGGTGTCATAACAGTTGATGAATTGTTACGATTGAAATGTGGTGTACGTTAGAACTCACCAATATATCTGATTTTGTGTTTGTTTTCTAATGCATGCCAGGTAGTAATAGAGGTGCTCGTGATGGTCCCCCACAGAGTTAGCTTCCGGTTATGGTGTACGATACTGGCCACAAAAGTTGGGTTTTTGGGAAATGAAGTACTTAAAGCCTTAACAAAGTTTTGAATGTTGATTAAAGTCTTGTAAATATGTTTAACGATGTAAACAGTTTTTAATATATGTAAAGTTCCGCTGCGTTTGTAGTCTCTGAATTGTTATAACAACCCAACTAGTAGCACCCTCCTTATTATATTATTGTTATGAGATTGAGGGTGTTACAAGTTGGTATCAGAGCCATAGTTAAAGAGATTTGAACATTTGATTGCTTCAAACTTTAACTGAAAAAGTGGGAAGTGCCAGTATCTACAATCGGAAGTGGGGTGAACTATAGTATGGATGAGTATTTAATTATTTGTGATAATTCATTCGATTGTTGAATGAAAGTAATTGATTAAGATAACGATTAGTATGATGTGTGTGCATGATTCTGTGGTTTAGATAAGGTTAGAAATAAACTGTGAAAGGATAATGAGAAGAGGCAGGATGATGTGAATAAGTAAATAATTGATAACATCTGGCCAATGTTATGAGCAATTTACATTATATGCAACATCCTGGTATCACTCATTATTTGATTATGGTTTATTTCTAATCATAGATGGAGGAAACCAGTAATACAAATTCTAGATTTGAAGCTAGGATCTCTGGTGATGAGCTTAAGGCAGCCATAGGTGATGAAGTCGCCCGAGTGTTGCGTACTACCTTACCTGAAATGTTGAGCGACCTTAGGAAAGGTGGTGAATCATCTTCCTAACCAACCCCTCCACCTGTTATTGTTGAGCCGGTAGTGGGGAAACCAATATCATATAAGCATTTTAAGGAATGTGACCCGCCTAAGTTTGAAGGCCAGAAGGATGTAGTAGTAACTTACAAATGGTTACGAGAGATGGAAGCGGCGTTTAAACTTAGTAGATGCAAGGAAATCAGAAGGTGGGCTTTGCAGTGCATTCTTTTCAAGCAGAAGCCTTGTACTGGTGGGATACAGTGGAACAGGCCATGGGTGAGGCCGCCATAAGTCAGATGACGTGGGAAACTTTTAAAGAACTGGTGATAGAAAAGTTTTGTCTGAAAGGCGAGATGGACAGAATTGAGATCAAGTTTTTGCAGTTTCAAGCAGGCAGTTTAAGTCATAAAGAGTATACTTCCAGATGTGAAGAAATGGCGCGCTTGGTACCTCATTTAGTAACTCCTGAGACAAAGAGGATTACTAGGTACATCAGGGATTACCTCCTAAAGTGGGATGCTGGTTAAGTCAAATTCTCCTTCTACTTACCAAGCCACGGTGAATTTGGCCGCAGATATGTATGAGGAAGTTGTTGAGTCTGAGAAACTTGTGATGAAAGAGGAAGTGGTGAGTCATCAGGAAGCTTCACTGAGTTCTAGGCCTATGTATGGACAGAGTGGGCCGCAGAAGAGGAAGTTTAATGCTAGGGGTTTTGTAGGTCCCCCTCCTTGGTGTAATAGATGTGGGAAGTTTCATAGAGGGGAATGTAGACTGAATCACCCGGCATGTCGTAAATGCGGGAAACCTGGACATTTTGTTTCCAGATGTCCAGAACTTCGGTGTTATGGATGCGGGGAGATGGGACATATGAAATCTGAATGTCCAAAGCTTAGACCTGGACCGGTTCCTATTCGTGCAGTGGGAGGACCGAGTAAAGGCAGCATGGGTGGTAGTAGCGGTACAGCGGGGAGAGCGTTTACGATGACTACGGAGGAGGCTAAGGCATTACCAGATGTTGTGTCGGGTACGTTTCTTGTTAATGGTGTACCTGCTAGAGTTTTATTTGATTCGGGGCTAATAGAAGTTTCATATTAATAAAATTCCATGCTTTAATAAAAGTTAAACCATCAAAGCTAGATGTTGCCTTTTCAGTAGAAGCTGCCTCTAATGAATTTATAGTTGTCAGTGAGGTAATAGATGATTGTTTTATCGAGTTAGAAGGTGTAAAATTTCCTGCTAGGTTACATATGATGAAATTAGGAGGTTTTGATGTAGTATTGGGAATGGACTGGCTATCTACGTTTGAGGCCCAGATAATATGCAAAAGAAAGATGATTGTGTTGTGAGAACCAGATGGTAATTCGGTAACGGTTTTTGGTGATGATCATGATAGTGGGGTGAAGGTCATATCTATGATTAAAGCTGAGAAATTATTGAATAGGGTTGTGAGTCGTTCTTAGCATATGTAGTTGATACTGCTAAGGAGACGAGGAAGTTAGAAGATGTTCCAGTAGTTTGTAATTTCCCTGATGTATTTCTAGAGGATCTACCCGGTATACCTCCTGATAGAGAAATTGAGTTTAGAATTGATTTAATACCTGAGGCAAAACCTGTCGCTAAGACCCCTTATAGACTTGCACCGGCTGAGTTAAAGGAACTCCTGAAGCAATTACAGGAATTATTAGACAAGGGTTTTATCCGACCCAGCTCTTCACCATGGGGTGCTCCAGTTTTATTTGTAAAGAAGATGGCAGTTTGAGATGTGCATAGATTACAGAGAACTGAACAAGCTGACTATCAAGAATAAATACCCATTACCTCGTATAGATGATTTGTTTGATCAACTCCAAGGTGCTAATTGGTTCTCAAAGATAGATCTTAGATCCGGGTATCATCAGTTGAAGGTAAAGAAGAGGACATACCAAAGACAGCTTTTCATACACGATATGGGCATTATGAATTTTTGGTGATGTCGTTTGGATTAACGAATGCTCCTGCTGCATTCATGGATTTGATGAACAGAGTATGTAGACCGATGCTGGATAAATCGGTAATTGTGTTTATAGATGATATTTTGATCTATTCTAAGAATGAAGGAGATCATGCTTGTCACATTCGAGAAGTATTGGAAACCTTGAGGAAGAATAATTGTATGCAAAATTCTCGAAGTGTGAATTTTGGTTAAGAGAAGTGCAATTTTTGGGCCATGTGGTGAATGCGAATGGAATATTGGTGGACCCTGCAAAGATTGAAGCTGTAGTGAACTGGGGAATTCCTAAAAGTCCTTCAGAAATTCGTAGTTTCTTAGGACTGGCAGGATACTATAGGAGATTCATTCAGGATTTTGCTAAAATTGCTTCCCCATTGACGAAGTTAACTCGAAAGGACGTTAAGTATGAATGGAATAAGGAACAGGAAGCTGCTTTTCAGGAACTGAAGAACCGATTAACACAAGCCCCAGTATTAGCAATACCAGAAGGTGTAGAAGATTTAGTAATATATTCTGATGCATCATATAAAGGACTGGGGTGTGTTTTAATGCAACATGGAAGAGTTATTGCTTATGCTTCTAGACAGCTGAAGACTCATGAAGTCAATTACCCAACCCACGATTTAGAATCAGCAGCTGTAGTTTTTGCTCTTAAGATATGGCGACATTACTTATATGGGGTGAGATGTACCATCTTTACTGATCATAAGAGCCTGAAATACTTCTTTGAGCAAAAAGATTTGAATATGAGACAAAGGCGATGGTTGGAGTTAATCAAAGATTATGATTGTGAAATTTTATATCACCCCGGGAAAGCAAATGTGGTTGCTGATGCATTGAGCAGAAAGGAGAAATACGAACCGATTAAGATTAAGGCGTATAAACTTGTAATCACTCCTGATTTTATGCAACAGCTGAAAGAAGCCCAACTGGAAGCATTAAAAGAAGGAAATATTAAGAAAGAAAGAATGGTTGGTCAAGAAAAATATTTAGAAGAAAATAGCCATGGTGTTAAAATTAGATTTGGTCGAATGTGGGTTCCGTTGGCTTTACGTGATATGATACTAGATGAGGCTCACAAATCTAGGTATTCCATTCACCCAGGCATGACTAAGATGTACCAAGATTTGAAGCAAGATTATTGGTGGCCAGGGATGAAATTTAATGTGATGCAGTATGTAAATAGATGTCTGACGTGCGCCCAGGTGAAAGCTGAACATCAGAAACCTTATGGATTATTGCAGCCATTAGCTATTCCAGTTTGGAAGTGGGATGATCTGACTATGGATTTTATAACAAAGTTGCCCCGTACACCAAAAGGTTATGATACTATTTGGGTAGTGGTAGATCAGTTAACCAAGAGTGCTTTATTTCTACCAATACGGGAAACATATTCGGTGGAAAAGCTAGCTGATATTTTTACTAAAGAAATAGTTAGATTACATGGAGTTCCGAAAAGTATTACATCTGATAGAGATGCCAGATTTACCTCCAGGTATTGGAGAAAATTTCACGAAGCCATGGGAACTAGACTTTACTTTAGCACAGCCTATCATCCCCAAACAGATGGTCAAAGTGAAAGAACTATTTAGACATTGGAGGATATGCTACGGGCATGTAGTATTGATTTTGGAGGTAGCTGGGATAGTCATCTTTCATTAGCTGAATTTGCTTATAACAACAGTTATCAAGCTACTCTTTAAATGTCTCCGTTTGAAATGTTGTACGGAAGAAAATGCAGAACTCCACTTTATTGGGGAGACATGGGGCAACGCGAATTGGGAAATAGT
The DNA here is from genome assembly GCA_024085815.1 of Flaveria linearis. Classification (NCBI taxonomy): domain Eukaryota; kingdom Viridiplantae; phylum Streptophyta; class Magnoliopsida; order Asterales; family Asteraceae; genus Flaveria; species Flaveria linearis. Next base: position 36,734 of record JABSNV010000557.1, on the reverse strand, counting down.
GAAATAATTGAAGAAACAATGTCAAAGTTTGAAATATTAAAATCGTATTAAAGAGGCGAAAAGCAGGCAGAAATCGTATGCAGATCGTAGAAGAAAACCATTAGAATTTAAAGTTGGGGATTTTGTTTTGTTGAAAGTTTCTCCATGGAAAGGCATTATTCGATTCAGAAAGAGGGGCAAGTTAAGTCCATGTTTTATTGGACCTTTCCAAATAGTGGAGAAAGTAGGGTACGTGGCGTATAGGTTGGACTTACCTGAAGAACTAAGTGCTATTCATCCAACCTTCCACGTCTCTCAGTTACGGAAGTGTTTAGCTAATGAAACTCAATATGTACCATTAGATGATATTGAGGTTGATGAGAAGCTCAATTATGTTGAACAACCTGTGGCTATTATAGATCGTAAGGAGAAGAAACTTCTAAATAAAAGCATTAGCTTAGTCCGGGTGCAGTGGGCACATCGCCAAGGATCTGAGTCAACCTGGGAACCAGAAGAAGAGATGAGACGGAACTACCCTCAGTTGTTTTAGCCAGGTTTCGAGGACGAAACCCTAAATAAGGTGGGTAGACTTGTAACATCCAAAAAGTTTGATAATTATTTATTTATTAGGATTAGTGTTCAGTCGCACGCCATGCGTACGAATGGCCCAATCGCACGAATGAAGGGCGTATGGGTTCAGTCGTACGATTGAGCCATGCGAATGGGTCCAGTCGTACGATTGAGAAAGTCGGCTAAAATTGGCATGTAGCATAAGTAAGGCGGTTAAGGGTGTTAGAAGCAGATTTTATCTGCTATATTCTCACCCTCTCGTCCCTTTTGAACCCCAACACCCCTTCTCTTGCTATATTGAGTAAATTAGCTCCGTTTTGGTAAGTTTTGCTTGGTGCGGATCAATTCTTGATTATGTGAAGCTGTGTAGGTGGTTGAAATTGATCCAAAACATGTTTTTAATCTGGGTTTTGTTAAATCTTTCTGTTAAACTGAAAAGTAAGGTTCGGGTCCTAGTTTTTGTGAATATTGATGAAATAAGGACCCGAAACGGTTGTAAATGAGATGTATATGTTCTGTTGTGAATATGGTATAATCTGAACGGTTAAAACTTGAATTTTTGGATCAAATATGGTAAGAACACAGCTGCTGATCCGTTTCAGGCGAATGAGCCCAGTCGCATGCCCATTCGTACGACTGAGTCAATCGCATTGTTCAAACGTGCGACTGAAGTTCAGTCGCATGAACCAATCGTACGAATGGAGGTCATTCGCACAAACCCTGTTATAGCTCATTCGCACCTCTGTCGTATGGTCCATTCGTACGACTAAGCTCAGTCGCATGTTCAGTCGCACGAATGAGTCCAGTCGCATAGCCTTAGTCGTGTGAAGTGGTCAGCTAGGGAAAAATTTGACTAAGTTAGGGTTATTGTTTTAGATTTGCTTTGAGAAAGAGAAGTTTTAGCTGCCCTAGCATAATTGGATTGATAACCGTTTGTTGGAAATATTAAGGTGAGTTCTAATTGCCCTTTTTATGTGTTAATGCCGTATGATAAATGTTGTTTGATAAAATCGGGCACTGGCATGCATATAAATAAATATAAATGTGAAAATGAGTTGAAGTGGTAAATTGTGATGAATGGCGAGGTGGAGGTCTGACCCACCAAATTATAGACGGAGGTTTGACCCGTCAACGCCAATTATAGACGGAGGTTTGACCCGTCAACGCGCGAGGTGGAGGTTTGACCCACCAAATTATAGACGGAGGTTTGACCCGTCAACGCGCGAGGTGGAGGTTTCACCCACCAAATTAAAAACTGATAAAAGATTTCCACAAATACCTTGTGGGTATTCGATATGCATATCAATACTGGGTGAAATAAATGGACTGATGAATGTGTGTGTGGATCATTCGGTGTGATAACAGTTGATGAATTGTTACGATTGAAATGTGGTGTACGTTAGAACTCACCAGTATATCTGATTTTGTGTTTGTTTTCTAATGCATGCCAGGTAGTAATAGAGGTGCTCGTGATGGTCCCCCACAGAGTTAGCTTCCGGTTATGGTGTACGATACTGGCCACAAAGTTGGGTTTTTGGGAAATGAAGTACTTAAAGCCTTAACAAAGTTTTGAATGTTGGTTAAAGTCTTGTAAATATGTTTAACGATGTAAACAGTTTTTAATATATGTAAGTTCCGCTGCGTTTGTAGTCTTTGAATTGTTATAACAACCCAACTAGTAGCACCCTCCTTATTATTTATTGTTATGAGATTGAGGGTGTTACAAGTTGGTATCAGAGCCATAGTTAAAGAGATTTGAACATTTGATTGCTTCAAACTTTAACTGAAAAAGTGGGATGTGCCAGTATCTACAATCGGAAGTGGGGTGAACTATAGTATGGATGAGTATTTAATTATTTGTGATAATTCATTCGATTGTTGAATGAAACTAATTGATTAAGATAACGATTAGTATGATGTGTGTGCATGATTCTGTGGTTTAGATAAGGTTAGAAATAAACTGTGAAAGGATAATGAGAAGAGGCAGGATGATGTGAATAAGTAAATAATTGATAACACCTGGCCAATGTTATGAGCAATTTACATTATGCAACATCCTGGTATCACTCATTATTTGATTATGGTTTATTTCTGATCATAGATGGAGGAAACCAGTAATACAAATTCTAGATTTGAAGCTAGGATCTCTGGTGATGAGCTTAAGGCAGCCATAGGTGATGAAGTCGCCCGAGTGTTGCGTACTACCTTACCTGAAATGTTGAGCGACCTTAGGAAAGGTGGCGAATCATCTTCCCAACCAACCCCTCCACCTGTTATTGTTGAGCGGTAGTGGAGAAACCAATATCATATAAGCATTTTAAGGAATGTGACCGCCTAAGTTTGAAGGCCAGAGGGATGTAGTAGTAACTTACAAATGGTTACGAGAGATGGAAGCGGCGTTTAAACTTAGTAGATGCAAGGAAAATCAGAAGGTGGGCTTTGCAGTGCATTCTTTTCAAGCAGAGACGCCCCAAACGACAAATGCCCCAATACCTTCTCCACCCATCAAAATCACATATCAGAGACGCCCCAACGAACCCTTTTCAATCTACTCTGATTGAACAAGCTCCTCCAGTTCAATCCAAAAGGACTAGAGTGGAAACATGGGCTCCCACTCAGTCCGAGGTCACACCGTCCTTCACCATTGACCTCAATTTGGGTTTTGAGCCTCCTCAGCCTCAAACCAAGAGCCCGACACCGAAGACTTTAGCCCACAGGGTGAGTATTTACACTCCCCTGTGCAGCCAACAAGGGACAGCCCCATAGAGGCTCAATGCCTGTAGACATTGATCTAGGTCCCGGGTCAGTAGGTTTAACCTCTCTATCCTTCACTGACCTATTACTCCAAACTAATGAAGAGATAACATCTCTCCATGGCCATGAAGTTGATCTTCAACACCCTCTCAAAGATCAACAGAGCCAAGAGAGATCCCTTATCTCTAGCCCCCATCAGAAGCCAACAACTGAGGTGAGTTCCACTGATGTGGAGGGGACTCATGTAGCCTCAGCTGCCACTACTCAGAGTCTCTCATTGAGCTCTCAGGACAGTGGTAACATGAATCAGACTGAGTCTACGGCAACTTTTCCCATTGATATCTCTGAAAGAGATAACTTTGAGCAAAGGTATCCAGGGTGCCAAGAAGCCACATCTGGTGGTGAGACTGAACATACTAGGTATGTTATCTCATCTCCCTGTGATTCTTCACATGAAGATGAGGGAAGTATGCAACTCAATATTCAGTACTTGATCTCTAAGGTCTCAAACCTTGAATCTCAGGTTAAGATCTTAGAGAATAGGACAGCCACTCAGCAACTTGAGATTGACAATCTCAAGGCTAAACTAGCTGAGAAACAGACGGAGAGGTCTGTTAGGCATATACCTATCCAAGTCTCATTGACTTCTTCCTCTAGCTCATCTAGCTCTCAAGATGATGCTACCAAAAACGGGGAGAAAGATCAGAGACAAACACCTAAGGAACCACCGATCCAGTACTCTACTTCCCAAATCATTACCCTGCCTGAGTCATCTCAATCAATTCTCAAGATTGACTCACAAATGCTTCATGATCTCTATAGACTTTTCACAAAGTATGTATTGAGATCCTCTTTAGATCAGCCCAGCCCGGACACCACACTGATCTACTTTGGAGCTGAAGAGCTTCAAAGGCTGACTGCACCTTCTACCACTATGGAAGAAGTTGGTCAACCTAAGGTCCACATGGAACCTAAGATTCACTTCGAAGGGGAAATGGGGACTGATGGCCCAGCAACTGAAACAATTGGGACAGAACTTGCATCAGCATCTTCTTCCAAAGCTCAGGCTGAAACTTCCGAAGCTAAAGTTGAAGCTGAAGAAGAACAAGATAAGTCTTCCGAAGCTGAGATAGAAGCTGCGGAAGGATTGTTCAAAATGTACGAGGAACTGATCATCACAGATGTCATTGTTGAAATAGCATCTGAGTTGAGCAGGGAGGATATTTCTGATCTACCTCCATCCCAAACACCAGCTGACCCTCTCTCACAATCCGAACCCTCTATCCAAGAACCACCATAGTCAAGTTCTGCAAAAGACAAAGGCAAAAGAAAATGACTGCGGAAGAGCTCCAGGAAGAGGAAAGGATTGAGAAGTTAAAGAAGAAAGGTAGATTGTCTGCTGAGAAGCTGCTAGCTGCCAGTTCAAAGGCAGCTGTAGCCAATCAGGAGGAAATCAACAACAAGAGAAGGGCAACACTCATTGATCAGCTCATCAACTTAGGAGCTGCCATGAGGAAGTACTCCTGCTACCACTAGAGGAGTTGGTGACTTTGGAGAGGACAACCAGGCTAAAACAACAAGAAGAAGCCAGGTTGACCTTAGAGAGGGAAGAGGAGGAACAAAGGAAAGCCGCCTTGCAGCTGAGAGAATCTAGAATTAAATTCCTACTCTCTAGAGGCTTCAATCTTCCAGAACTTTCTCCTCATGATGATAACATGATCCTTTTGCTCCACAACAAAGAGCAGGATCAAATGGAGAAAGAAAGAAAGAAGGCTGCAAGGGAGAAGATGAAGAAGAAGAAGCAAAGGGAAGAAGTAGAGAGGGTCACTGCAGCCAAGAGGTCCGGAGACAAAGCCTGGATGAAAGACTATCTCTGGGCTCACGGATTCTCTGGTAGACAGGTGGGACCCATGTCCAAAAGGACACTCCAACGGATAGTCAGTGAAATAAAGGCTGACATCCGTATGGGAAAGAGGAAGGATATGTATAGAAGGGGACAGGGAATGATCTTCACCCCAACTACTCAACCACAACCAACCACTCAACCACAACTTACACCAGAAGAACCAATCCCATTTCCCATCAAAACCGAGCCCTTAGATGAAACCTTCACCCCTGAACCTACAACTCTACCCATACCCACTTCATCACTACAACCACCTAAACTTCCCATCCTTAAACCCAAAACACAACCCAGAACCACTAAACCCAAACCTACCCAACTGATACCCAGACCATCCCTCAGCCTTCTCAACATCTCTCTCTTGAAGAGTTTAAGGAAATCAAGACAAAGCTCAACAACTGTACAACTCTGAGCAACATCTCCTGTAAGGAAGATCTCATCATCATTACCTATGTTAATGACTCTTCAAGTTCCCTCACACTAGATCAATTTATTGATTTACCTAGAGGAACCTTGGGCCAGGCTGCAAGACTTCTCGGTCTCAACTCTGATTCTCTGAATGCTGAAGAGAAGAGACTTAGAAGAAAACTGGCGACTCTACTGGATACAAGGAAGGAGGACAGGATTCCTAGTCAGTCTCCTGTGCCAAGGAATGGTATAATCCAGTGGAGGTTCGATGAAACTTCTCACAACTTTGTTGTGAAAAGAGAGAATGGTGAAATCAACCGGTTCAATGCCACTTCTCTATTGCATCTCAGCAGATTTGACATTGCTAAGCTTGCAGAGAAGCCATTCTCCAACCCCTCCAACTCTGAAGCTGCTGCAACCATTAGAAATCATATCAGCAGTCTTCATCTAGCCGAGCTAACTGCAAAAGCCAAGATCAAAGAAGAGTTGAAGTTGAGAAGACAGGAAGAAAAGGAAAGACCTACCACCAAGGGCGCAGCCTTTCTACAGATGGTGGAGGGTCCGGAATTTGAACCTATAGTTAGATGGGAATATGACTATAGTTCCCATTAACTAACTCTTTTCAGAGGGCCACAGGAAAGGGTACATATAATCCAGGTAACAGACTGGATGTTCTGTCTACCAAGGATTTGTACAAACTTCTCAGCACCACATCAGGGAAGAACAAGGAAACAGATAGATATCTACTTTCCTTGGTGCTGAAAGTTTTGAGAAGAAGAGAGAAGTGAAGTTTTGGTAACATCAGCCTAGGGGGAGTTTGTTAGGTCACTATAAGGCTGGTGCAACCAAAACTACTTCACATAGTCAATTTTGGTGCTACATTCAAAGGATTCTGAAGCTATAAGAACTTCCAAAGTCTAAAGAGTTCTTCCTAAGATAAAGTCTGAAGACATCAGCTGAAGATAAAGCTGAAGACATCAGCTGAAGATAACAGCTGAAGACATCAGCTGAAGACATCTTCGAAGACAAAGTCTGAAGACATCTTCCGAAGACAAAGTCTGAAGACATCTTCCGAAGACAAAGTCTGAAGACATCTTCCAAAGACAAAGTCTGAAGACAACTTTCGAAGACAAGTCTGAAGACAACAGCTGAAGACAACTTCTGAAGACAAATCTTCTTCTGAAGACAAAGAAGACTCCAAGCCTCGAAAGAAGCAGTCTTCCAAAGTATAAGTGGCTTCAGAAGAAGTTATTCTTCCGAAGCAATTTAACATTCTGAAGACATTGCTATGACCAGTAGACATAAGTATGGTCTCTGACAATCTGCTACAGACCTCTGATACAGCATGGCTTCTTCCTAAAGAGCCATATTGTTGACCATACTTTATTCTACTGTTTACCTTTTTATGATAGTACATGTTACCAACCTTAGTTGGTGACAAAAGGTAAGTCAGGGACATGTCATGACTACCAAATCTCAGATAACATATCCGAGATACCTTAACCTATAGTCTTGTAGTATAGGCTTTTGGTTATAGGTTTCCAGCTGGGATCAAAGTATATCCGGCTGTAGGTAGTATTATATATAGTTCTCATTGTAACTCAATAGATAGAGAGATTTTTGTGCTTGTAAAGAGTCTTGTAATCCTTTGAGTTGAGAATCAATATATATAAAAGTACCTTGAAAATTTACCTCCTGTGTTTATTCTCACTTGATACTTGTTATATTGTGATCAACTCTTCTTAAGACTCTTTCTGAGTGTTGTTTTAGGCGAGTTTGAGAGAAAAACCACTTGTTGAGTGACCAACACCGATCCTACATTTATACTTGCTCAAAATTTAACTAAACTTAGAAAACAACTTCCCAGGTTATTTATGCATGTTAAAGAAGACTTTGGATTACATAATAGTGTCAATTTTAGAACTGATAAAAATGTTATATGTAACTTATGAAACCAAGTTGTGCAATATCTACCGGTTGTATCTTTTGTGTTTTTGGTTAGAAAACACATTAAAAACTATTACTTCGAACATCTAAGGTTAAGTTGTTTTTGAAGACAGTTTCTTTGTTCTCTCTTTTTATACACCAAAGTGACTAATATACACCCTATCTCTACATCTCTATACAAGATGACACTTGAATCCTCAAGCATGGTTTCCCCTCCCCCCTCAAATCACCAAATAAAATACAATATTGCAAGGGTTGAATTGTAAATCGAGAAGTTTGGCAATAGTAAGTACAGTAAAATGAACTGAAATAGTCACTTAATAATACGTCTTATTATCAATTTAGAGCAGTTGTATGCAGTAGATTACAAATAGACTTCAATAGAGATCCGAAAAAACTCATACAAAAGACATTGCAAGTCACAAAAATTCTAGTGTTCGCAATATATAGATACCAACTTCCTTCCTAATATTTCATCCTACAAAAAATCTATATAGATATTTCAGTCTATATACTACTTTCAAGACAATATACTAAATATGTAGCAAAAGAAAAAGTGTAGTTCTTCCTAATGTTTTAATTCAACGAAAAAGCCTACGTAGATATTTTAGGTTATCTGCAAATTTAAAGGTGAAGTACTAAATATTTAGCAAAAAAATTTAGATTATTTTCTTACGCATGTATGCAACAACATCTGAACATAATATAAAAAATGTTACGACGTTAGTAATTGAGGTTATATTAGGCAATTCAACGTACATGTATATCGTGGAGTTGGGTGTTGCTAATACATACAGTAATGTGTGGGCTGATTGAGAATTGAGATAACTTAGCAGCATCCCTGTTCGTTATGCGTTAAGTCACTTTTCAAACGAAGCACCTAGGCAGTCAAATCCTCATTTAAAGCTATCGATCACAAGGTTGACCAAATTGTGTAAGGCAATAACAAAGAAAAAAGATCTCCAATCATAAGTTTACGAAAATGACTTCTATAACAAAAAGTAATATAATGATACCATCTAGAAGTTGCATGCAACTGATGTTCCACAGCATGTAGACTAAACTTTAGCTTGTTGTTTTGATTGGTGAGCCTGCCAAATCCAATTGTACAGAAATCAAATTAATGACCTAAAAGACAACACAAAAATGAACCTTTTTCCACCAAAAAATGAATCTGTTCTCAAATTTAAACAAAAAATTACCTGTAGTGGATTTAGAGATTTCTTCCTTTTTTCCAGCTTTTAGCATCTTGGATTAGTTTTAGTCTGCTAAATGCTTAACTTGTACCACATGGTGCTTCCATTGGCTATGAACACTATCATATTTGAACATATAGGAAGTAACCCCACGTGTTGCCGCAGAACTTAAAATTTGCATTATATACATGAAATTATTTATGCTGTAACTTTTCATTGTTGTTTTCTATGTAATGGACTTCCAACTTGTTCATTTGCTTATGGAATTTTATAGCAGCTGAGTAGCATGCATATGCAACTCTTGGCAACATAATTACAACAGTTTGCAGCCTCATTATCAATCCTTACAGTACTACCACACTAATTCAAGCATTAAAAAGCTAATACATTTGTATCCGTTTTGAATTCAAAACACATGAATGAGCTAATTTGGGGACATAGCATAATTAGATGACATAGATTACACATCTACACACATATAAGAAAAAACATATGCATATATATACGGTAAACACAATACACACATATATACATATAAACATGCTAAATCAACTTACATGAAACTGAATTAATCAAACCATAGGAAACTAAATTGTAGAATTACCTGAGTTTATAAGGTTAGAAAGTCAATGTAGGTAAATCGTAGTCGCAGGCCCAACTACATATACATCTGGGGTAGGGATTGGAATCGGACAGGGGGTTCGAATACGAGACTTTAATATCAACATCAAGTAGCAATTGAATGGAGGCGGAGTAAACGGGGAGACGACACTACGCATTAAAACAGAGTGAATAGGATAGGGAGTGTAACCATCAAGGAAATTTGAATGGAGGTGGAGGTAACTGACGAAACTATCTTCACCATAAAGGGCAGCGTCTGTGGGAACGCATAGCGGTCGCCGGAGTGAATGGAGGAGACAATGGTGAAACGGACCGAACAGGGATAGGGAGAGGCGCGTCTTACAATAGTGATGAAATTACCATATTACCCATTGTTTATGTATTATATAGTAGTTAAAGATATATATATATATATATATATATATCTATATATATATATATGTATATATATATATATGTAGTTCTGGCATGAGTAAATTATGTGTAGAAGGTGGACCAGATAGGCGAGTCTGATGCCACAAAGTTGATCACAAAAGTAGTGGCGGAGCTTGAATAACCCCGTAGGGGGGAAACAATTTTTTTTTAGGGGGCGAACTTGATATTTATATAAAAATTTATACTACCAGGCCAAAAATTTACATCAACAGACTAAAATTTAACACTACAGATGAAAAAATAAGGGGCGCCCCCCCTCGACCTTCACTATCATCCGCCATTGCACAAAAGCAAATCTGATTTAAAGGAAAGCCATTTTGATGACTATGAATCTTAAGTTCTAGACTGCTGGGCGTTAATGGTCTAGATCATAGGGAGTTAGCGATCAAGTGTGAAAAATCACTAAGGGTGATTAGGAACCATTAAAATCCAAGACAGCGGGGAGTTAGTAGTCAAATGTTACGTAAAAATGATGTCCGTATTATATACTCATTTAGAAAAATCTAATCAAATATGTTACACATACTTTCTAGCAACACATCTCTACAGATGACCTAAATGAATCAAATCTGCAACGAAGGATCAAACACATGTAACATTTGTAAACTTTAGGGTATTTAATGTAAATACGTGGATGTAACTATTAATAGAAACTAGGTATTTACGCCCACGCGTTGCAGCGGGAACGTGTGGTGATAGGAGTTACGTATGCAGTGTATTAAGACAGGTTGGTTTTCACATCTGCAAGAGTCATTTAGAACCACCCATAACCCCAATCTTAATTGTGGTCATTAAAATTTCTCATTCATGACCCCCGTTTCACTACCTATAAATACTAACCTTCACACTGCAAGTATCATTGGTATACTGATGAAGGGCCCACTGGCCGTCCGAGAAAGAAATTTTTGTTACTTTTCCATATTGACCAAAGTATTCTTTTCGCTGCAGTAACTGCATCATAAAGGTAGCTTATTAACAAAGATGCATACAACTATAGAAAGAAAAATGAGATTTCATAGCTATAAAAATGATAGGTGCACACATCTTCATCAGCAAGATCAAGAGGCAGTCCAATGATATATGCCATTTTTTGTTGAATTACTCGAACACTGCTAACATCTTTCCTTCCTTCATTTGGTTTGGCTTCCCTTTGATACTTTTTGTTTTTGACTTGAACTATAGCGAGCCACCCTATATGCAATAACCACTTAAAATACATTTACATGTTAAATGTATCATTAAAAAATCACATACGCCACAACGCATTTTACCAATATAATAGTTTTTGCTCGTTTATATATTTCCCCACAACAATGTGGAGCACTCAACTAATTTAATAAATTTTAAATAGTTACCAGGATAGTAAAATCTTAAATAAGGCATACGTAGTACAACAACAACCATTTAAAAAAGCAACTGATGAAAGTGGGAATGACATGAACCTAAATGATTTCATAAAGACACGTGAATTTATCAATTAATAATGTTAATTTAGAAATGTCTATCTATTAGATGGAAGGTTATAATAGACACCTATCATGATATCATGATAGTTAACGGGGCACCATACATGGCCACACCAAACACTATGTTGATCGATTCATAAGAAAGGCATTTACTCTTCATCTATTTTGCTACTTTAACTTACACATGACAGAAAAACAAATGTCTTGACCGAGTAATCACCAAAACACGATAATTAATTAAAAGACTGGTACAAAAGTGGCTAAATCAAATAAGAAGACGTGTAGCTTTGTTTGCTCTCAGATTTGATCATAATCCCATGGATACATGACACACATCTCAGGCCCTTAAACACAACAAATCTGTTGATTATAATTACTAAAAGATATTGTATCAACAATGATCAAAATCTTTCAAGTAAAAATAAGTTAGGAGGTTGTATGCAGTAAGAATAGACTTTAAAAAAGCACAACCCTAATCTACCCACATAATGGGTCAAAATTTCCACCTCTAGACATCCCATAAAGGTTTCAACTTGTCCATTTTTTGCACATTGCAAGGTAAACTTAAAGTTTCAGATAAAATACCTCAATCGCAGAGCTGTAGTTACCATTCAAATCTTGACTCAAGATTATGATCCTCAAACATTGACTCAAATTATCAATAACATTAAACTCCGCTAATAGTGGTGATAAAGTCTGTAAAATGAGTGCATGCTCCACCCATAATCCTTTATATAGAAATTGACTTCCTGTTATGGCAATAACTAAATCATGGGCGCCAAAGTTCATATTCCCACGAATATTTTCTTCATAAACAATCATCGAATTATCTAATTTGCACGCCTTAGATGGAAATCCAGGTATAACAAAGTAATTTCCAGCATCAAATGCAACATAATACATCTGAAAACAAAAATCAAATAAAAAATGAGTTCTTGTATAACATGATAAAATAAGGATAAAAAAAAGTGTGACTAAAATGTACGGTAGGGCATGGTGGGGAAAACAACAACTGTAGCTCGATTGAACACAGTTTCCAATCATCAATCAACTGAATCTGGTCATCTAATACATACTTTTTATAATGGGTGGCAAGTGTTTTTCATGGATATTCCATATAAGTGGTAATGATTTAAATGGTTCCTGCAAAAGGCTGTAACAACTAAACTTATTAAGTTTATGTAATGATTTGTGTACGAAATCAATATGATGATATATGGTAAGCTTACCCGGAAATGGCAGCTTTTGCTTCAAGAGAATTGACAAGTATGGCATCATAGCTGAATGGATCATGTTAAATGGTAAATAAACAGATCAAATAACCATTAAATTAACATCTTAAAGCAAATGCCATCAAATATTACTTCTAAAATAACTTAAAAACATACTTTAGCCAGTCGATTATTATCTTTGAATCATTGTTAACCTCCACAATGTTAACTGGAACTCTGATATATTTCCACACATCATGCACGGGGCCATCTTCAAGCGAATAAACCTGCACAACAAAAGTAGTAATAACCAAAGAGTAGAATCATTAATCTTTAAAATTTTGATCGAAAATACAATTAACCAAAATAGATAATCTAAAGCAAGAACTCTTTCTCATCACATAAGTGACAACTAAAAAACGAAGCTACACTATAATTGTTTTACATGCATTTTCATGTTCAATATATCTTGTTAGTTCCTGGAACTGATCTTAGTGTCTGCTTTCTATCCAATTCCAAATGGTAAAATACTAAACTTTATAGATTATCATTTTTATGCAATCAAAACATTCAATTTGAAATTGAAAACAACTTAAATAGCCAATTTCACATGAATCAAATTACCTCAATTCGTAACCAATTGCTCTCAAAGCAGCTGCAACAGTGACCATTAATACTTGCTGTGGATCAACCAACAGATCTGCAAAAACCTAAAAAAGGGAACTAATAAAAATCAACTTTAATAAACCCAAATCCAAATAACATAAATTGTTCCCTAAAAAGCAGAAAATTTCATCAAAATCACTACAAAAATACTCACAAAAGCAAGGTGGGGTTTCCTGTGCCCAAATCTAACTACTTTTCTTGCACCTCCAAATGACAAACTATTAAAATTCTTATGTTCTCTTTGGAATTTAAGCAAAAGCCTGGTGTGCTCAAACTTAACACCTTCACCAAAATCCAACCACTAATTTCTTGAAACAAATTCTTCAAATAATTAATGACAACCATAACAATTGCTCGTAATTACCTGATTGCTCAAACACACAGATGGAGTTTACCCTCGAACCCTCCGCCATCCGCCCCCAAACATGGTCATCGGCAAAAGAAAACCCCATTCTGCACTTCGCCCCTTGATCCCTCACAACAAAACCATAATCGCCACCACCATCCTTCACCATAAACCACCGCACTCCTCCACAACCTTCCACGAAGGAGAAGGCGTCGGTTGATAACGTGCCGGTGGTTGACGTCACGCAGCTAGGGTTCTTCAAGGTGTTGGGGAAGGGGATCTTGGCATAACGGGTTCGAGTTGTGACCCATGATGCCGATGATCTTGTTCCGCCTCAGCAGACCCGACTTCGGAGAGCCGCTTCGGCTCCGACCCTGTTTCGGAGCTCTGTTTCTTGATCTTCTTGGACATAGCCCGTAGGGTTTTGTTGGTGATGGTGTGTATCGGGGAGCAACTCTGTGGGTAGGGTTTTGTTGGTGATGGTGTGGAGGTCGGTAGCACTGTAGCCACGACATAAGGCTTTAATAAGAACTAGGTTGGGCCCGCACGTTGCCGCGGCTATGTGAGTTTTAACGTAACCCTAAATCAAAATCAAAATGAAAATTTGAAACCATAAAATCAGCAAAATACACAAAGTAAAACACACCAAAACCCCAAATTCATAACACACAAAAACATTCAGAACCCGAAATTAAATCAAAGCCCAACACCATAAACAAAATAGACGAAAATCAAAGCGCGACACAGTCCTATATAGAAAAACTGACGAAAATCAAAGCCCCAAAAAAAGCAAACAAAAGGAAAACCCAAACCTTAACAGCGTATCGATAACGAAAGAAAGAAAGTAGGAACCCGGAGAAAGACAACGCTAACGAATGCTATAAATGAACGTAATCGAAACACCCATCAAAGAGACGTGTCAAGAAACCAAAAAACTCACAAGAAAGACGCCACCCTTAAACCTCAAACCCGGTTATGTTTTATCCATAAATGGGCCAAATGGGTATAACAGGTCAAACGGGATGAAAGGTTATGCGATGCATAAAACCCCGTAATCAAATTATGCAAAAGAATTGAGATATTATTACACTTGTCAAATTTGGTATTCGTGTTTGATACACTGATGATTATAAGATCTTTAAGTGTTTCGGACAAAAAGTATTGAAGGTCACCTGTCTAAGTGTTTTCACCTGTAGAAGAATTTATTCAGTTTGATCCTACCCATTTTTACCCGTAACTAAAAATGCCCATTTTGCCACCTCAACTCCATTACAAAGCTCAGATTTACCTTATATACCATCCTACTGGACTTGAAGATGCTTTGTCATAAGACCGGCCTTGTTCTAAGAAGGCGTCCACATTTAATTGATCAGCCAAAGAGGGGCATCCTCCAGCAAGTTTCATTAGAACAGAAACGGCCACCTCTTGTACGACATACATAAAAGATTAAAAAGAAAAAAAACTATAGAAGTAAGTTATATACTTGTTGATTGTATACCTTGGGATCTTGAACTACAAGAAGTGCAGCCCGATCACAAGTAAGCTCTGCAGCTCGAAGCCAACAAAATAGTTGTTCTTCTAAATTCTTGGCTATCATGCCTCCATCCCTGAACATATAGAATAAATTGTTAGAGATTATAACTTCACTAATTTTTTTAACTTTAGGCCAAACCTACCAGGTATGGTATAGGCTCCAACAGTAAGAATGTTTGCTAATGTTAGCCATACACCATGATCACACTTGAGGTGTCCTACCTCATGAGCCAAAACAACCTGTTAATAGACATGTCAAGTGTATGTGTCATCTGTGCAAAAAGCAGAACACGATGTCCAGATTTACTTAACTTCTGGAGTAGCTGGTCCAACACTATAAGTTTGCCACTAGGCTGAGAGAAATCATAAAAACCACAAGAGCTTATTTCTTACTATATAAAAATTTTATTGGTCTATACCAGCAAAGAGGTAAGGATGGCTACATGCTCTACGTAGCTGTATTACCTGCATTACAGAAGCAGCTTATAAAATCATATACTAATTTTCAAATGAAAAAGAATAAGTTCCAAACAGTTCCAGACAACAGTCAAGTATAAGAAATGGAGAAACACGGATGATACACATAGCCACAAGTAGTACATAGAAAAATTGAAGAAAATAGAACATGAGTACATGATGAACTTTTTAGCGACGTATGATTTAGAAAGTTAAGATCATGCTCAAGGAACAATGCTTCTGGTGATCCACCAGGCCGGACGAAATATGGTCTTTTATATGTTCTAGGCATACACAAAAAACCTTAATAGGCTAGAAGCAGGCTTACAATATTCTGCAAGAATTGCTGGTTAGACGTCCCTGAAGACAATGCGAGAAGCTTAGGAAGCTCCTTTCTCAATATTGACATATACACCTTCTGCAATGTCACCAGGGGAGCAATCCTACCAAAAGAAACTATTCTAATTAATTTATGTTTTACTACCTATTATGAAAATTCCAATATTGACATATACACCTTCTTCTGCAATGTCACCAGGGGAGCAATCCTACCAAAAGAAACTATTCTAATTAATTTATGCTTTACTACCTATTACAAAAATTCCATGCACTTGATGGTATATTTATGATTTACCGGTCTAAATATAGTTTGACCGAATTAGAAAGAATATGGGAGGATGTTAATAAGTTATCTAAAAGAGAAACACGGCATGAGATTGAGTACAGAAAAAAACCATGGTAAGCAACTTATAAAGTAATTTCAGTAAGAGGTGGCAAAGACAGGGTTCTAGTCTCAATAAGCCTAGATTTGGTTCTTCGAAGCATGAATGCCCCCAAAACATATTTTAAGCTTTTGAACTTCTCCTTAACTATGGGTGCACCTTTACCTGTTTAAAAGAGCAAGTAGAATAGTCAAAAGAAGGCCATCTTAAGGAACATGTTATATCATATTGAACATACATAGAAGGATGCATCACAGCAATACATCCATAGCATCATCTAAACCCAAGAATTAATTAGGTTTCAGAAAATACAATTCAAGAAATAAAGAATATTCACCTTCCTTGAATTGAAGCCATGAAAATTGATCCAATGTCCCAAAAATTGAAGCCATACAGAAATGCATTAGTGCCCACAGTTCAGTAAGGTTATTTTGAATAGGGGTTCCACTCATGAGTAGTCTTCTTGGCATAATATAGTGCTCTCTAAGAACATTATACAAAACCCGTGAAGATTCACCAATCAAAAAGCTCAATAACATATGATAAAACCTTTGTAGCTAGGCGTTTATCTCAGATCCTATATTCATATCTGCACTTCTACTTTTGCTTTTTTAACAATTAAAATATATGGATTCAATATCTAATATCCTAAGGAACTTATAAGTGACATTGTCAACAGGCCAACCCTTATGAAAACATTCACCCAATTCTATGGGACAGCACAAAATAAAATCAACATGCTGGAAGAAAGCTCTAAAGACATGCCAGCTGGTGGATTATTTTTTATTTCTGCAGTTGGAACAGGATAAATTGCTGAAGAGACACGTCCATACCTGCAAATTATTGATGATCGTTTTCTATTTGATCAGGATCATGTTGTCTAAAGACACATTTCATGTTGGAAAAGAGTAGAGGTGCCAATTTTCGCCCATTAAAATAAGAACGGGTTGATTTGGGTCGTGTTTTATCTCAAAAGGTAAAAGAAAAAAAAATAATGAAATGGGTTGAGAATCACCCTAAGTCTAGTTTCAAATGCATTCAACTTCATAAATTGTTTTATTTAAACACTTAGATTATTATTCTACTAATTTAATTATTTAATCATTATTAACACATTGACAATTTATAATTATTTTGAGAACTCAACTCAACCTCTTTCAAGCTACAAGAAAAAAAGTTTTGCTTTAACCCGAACCCTTTTTCCTGTCACCAAACGTCCCTATTTTTTCAACACTATAAAATAAGTATGAAATAGTAAAATTTCCAATACCTGTAAGTAATAGGAGAGAACCCCTCTTCCTTTGCTTTCCACATGCATAGACTGCGCAATAAATCATGGACATGACATGCTTTAATTTGTCCATCTATCATCGCCTTTTTTGGAAACTAAACCAGACTTCTCCGAAGTAAATCCATCAAGTAATCCTCTGCCACATCTTCCAAAGTTTTACTATCTGTTTGATCTATGAAACCCTGAGCAACCCATAACCAAATCAGTTTGTGCACTGGGATATCACAAAAAAGGGCGTACCTTGTGCTGCAAAGTGCTCCCGCGTTTTCGCAGGGTCCAGGGAGGGTCCGTCCCATTTAAGGGAAGATGTACGCGATCTTTCCCCCACATTTTGTGGGGAGGCCGTTTCCACGGATCGAACCTGAGACCTTCGGTCCCTTAGGAACAGCTTTTACCGCTGCGCTGCACTGGGATATCACAATCTCCAGGAAATACTCCTAGATAGAGAAAGCATGGTCTTAAATGTGAAGGTAGATGATTGTAACTTAAAGCTAGAGTGTCCATGTATTGATCCGGGTCTCTCACAATCTTAAACCTACACTTCTCTTGATCCTTAAATGTAATAACAGTCTCACTCTCATGTGACAATTGACAAATACAGTTTACGGTAACATATGGAAGTTCAGATTGAAGGGGCCTTTTATCTTCAAATGTCCTGGTATATTCATTCCAGTTACAATCACCATCCAAAGACCTAAACCTAATACAAATTTCACTGAAATACAACACTAATTTACTATGAACTCCATCCAAAGCATATATACACTTCAAATAAGAACAAATTACAGCATAAAACTTCAATTAGCCAGCACATCAAGCGATTACCGAGAATAACGTTGGCACCGATGAGGTATCGTCGTATAAGCCATGAGAGTCCTTCGATTTGGTGAGGCTTAAGCGTCGCCGTTACACCGAAATCGGAACAGTTGACCTCAGCCTCGCCGGCGTGGCGTTCGTCTCCGTCGAATACATACTTCGCGGCGGCGATTAACTTGTTGCCGGCGATGTGAAAGCGGAAACACAGGGGTGAAGATTTAGGGGTTAGATTGAACAACGGGAGAGAAGCAGTGTGGGTCTTACTGAAGAAGATGGTGACGGTGGCGGTGGCGGTGGCGGGGGCGGTGGCGGGGGCGGTGGCGATGGCGGTGGCGGTGGCGGTGCCATTCTCTCTGTCCTCTCCATGTTAGGGTTTTCCCTTGTGATCCAATAAAAGTGAAGAAGATAGTCGGTGGCACTATAGCCACCGACCAAAGTCTTTAATATAGATATATAATATATAATATATAATAGTAATATGAAATTTGGGACCCTGAACATCCGTACTAACTCTAATGATCTTGAATAATGAAAATGTGGATGTTACAAAAAGCTAGACCGAAGAGAACTCAAACAAACAGACCTAATTAAGCACTCAAATGCATAATCAAAACTCTAACAATTTTGCCAATGAATCGTATTCATGATAAAAATGTGAAAATTAAGCTATAATGCATGCAGTTGATTACAATTTAAAACATAATACCTTAATCATATGCATACTCAATTAAAACCCTTATTTGATTTACCTTAAAAGTTTGATGCATTTGATTTTGAAGGTCCTAAGCTTGAGTTTATTTTTTGTTTATAAGTGCAAGCCATAATAGTAAAGTTAGGTTTACGTGTCGTAATTCGGAAGTGTTTATCTGACCTATTTCATTATTCGTTTTTTTCCGAGCTATGTATATGTTTCGATATCTATAATGTCACCAAACATGTTAATGAAGTATGTATATGCGTCATTTCACCTATCATCCGCTAACATCAACATAATTGAGTAAAATTGATTCTTACGGTTAAATCTTTAGAAAGTCACAATATGTAAATGTTTGATTTAACACACCACATTACGTAGATTTTATAATGTTTTGTCTTTTGTTTATTCAAAAGTTTAAGTAACTTGTAACTATCGATATTATATAACTCATAAATACTAAGGTTGGTGGATCAAACTTATAATTTGGCCCTAAACTTTTAAATTTTCAACTTTATCCCTCAAGTTTCTAAAAATTTGACTTTACTCCTCAAATATCTAAGATTTCGACTTTACACGTATTGTATATATAATATATGCTTTTAATCCATTAATTTTATTACTATTTTTATTTTGTCATTAACTTTAATTCGTTAAATTTTTTAAAAAAACTTTATTTATGTTTGTGTTAAAATTTTTTGTTGATGTCTTGACATAAATAATGCTAAGACGGAGTATTATTCACAATATGGTTTATTTTGAGTATTGTAGGTTACATTGAATGACAATAGCATGCTAGCTAGTAGTGTGCACAATGAAACTTATACTAACCAAATAACATCGATATGATTATATAACTGTTTTCAAAACCGAGTTTTCAAATTTTTATACAGTCTTTTAATGTATTTATCTATGTTAATGTTATTGTCCGCAACACATGTAAAAAGGTTCACAAATGCAACGCATCACGCGGACTTAATTTGTAGTTTAAAATAAAACTTAACCCATTAAAATAGGATTATTGATTTTAATAATCCCAACTATTACTTATTGGTCGGGATAAATCCCAACTTAAGAAATATTTATAGACACTACTAACTTTAAACTTATTTTTCTTTACTAATCTCTTACTAACTAATAGTTAATCCATGTCTTTTTTTGATAGAATGTGACCAACTTGGAGTCATTTTTTAACTATATCGCCGTTAGCCGCCATTGAATTTATTTTTGGTGTTTAGCCTCCATCCTCTTCTGAAATATATTTTTAAAGAGTTAAATGGTTCAAATCAGGATGCGAATATTGACGAATTTTGGGGTGCACACGTTTCAGATTAAAAATCTAATGATTAATATCACCATTCGATATAATGTTTTGGCCATATAGTAGTCCACGTCATTAGAAACCTAAATGTGTTAACTCCTTAATTTGCAATGAATCGTTAAGGAGAAATAGGTTGAAAATTTCTATAAATAATTCCCAAATTTGGATCACTTGTTACAAATAAATAAAAATTAAAATATTATAATCCAATAACCCATTAAAATACTAGTTACCTATCTATAATTTTCAAACTAAAAGTTTCAAATTTATCAACTTTTCATATTAACAATTTAAAATAAATATTGTACTTTTATAGTAGGAAATCTTAATATTAAACATAATACCACTCAAACTGTCAATGAATCCTAGACCAACTGCTTTAAGAGCAGCATATGACTTTTAAAGTGGAGGTTATATGTTGAAGTCTCACTAGGTGCAATATGCTTCAAGTAGACCAAAGATTTTATCACAGTGGGCATTTGGGTGATAGGTTTCCCTTGAAATGGTGGGCGAGGCAGGTCACCAGCGCTGTCTGTGTTCACGAATATGGGTGGCCTTTCGCCAATATATTTATCCGGTGACCAGATTTAAAAGTTATTCTTTGGCCATTTAAAAAAAATAACAATCAAAACTTGTCATAAATGAAAAAAATACTGTCGCAGTAAATTCAAATTTTGCATGCTTATAACCTAGGCGTTAGATCATAGAGTCCTCCTCGAGATAACCAAAAGTCGTAGTAAATTTAAACCGGTCAAATTTCAATTCACCGTTAACCTGACCACCATAACATACCTTTTCATTTCCCTTTTTACCCTCTCCATCAAAATCATTTAAGTTTATATATCACAAGGGTTTTCTAGGGTTTTTAGTTTCCCCAAATCTCCTCCTATTTCTAGGGTTGCAATCGATCTAAAATCAGAGAAAATGGGTGACAATGGTGCAAGACATCGGGAACCGTGAAGTGGTTCAACGATACAAGGGGTACGGTTTCATTACCCCCACAGATGCAGTGAAGATCTGTTTGTTCATCAGTCGTCGATTAGGACCGATGGATTTAGGAGCCTAGGCGACGGCGAGATGGTGGAGTTCGTGGTGGAGGCCGATCTGATGGCCGGACCAAGGCTCTGACGTCACGGGGCCCGATGAGGCGCCTGTGCAGGGAGCACTCGTGGTGGTGCAGTGGTGGTGGTGATCGTTACGGTGGCGTGGTGGGTTTGGTGATCGTTACGGGGCGGTGGTGGGGTGATCGTTACGGTGGCGGTGGTGGTCGTCGTGGAGGACGTGGTGGTGGAGGAGGTGGTTGTTTTAAGTGCGGTGAGTTTGGACATATGGCTAGGGATTATGACCAGAGTGGTGGTGGTGGTGGTTACGACGGTGGTGGTGGTTACGGCGGTGGTGGTGGTTACGGTGGTGGACGTGGTGGCGTGGTTATGGGGGTGGTCGTGGTGGTGGTGGTGGTGGTTGTTATAACTGCGGTGAGGATGGGCATTTTGCTCGTGAATGTCCTACCGGTGGTAACCGTTGATTGTTTATCAGTAGGTAAATATGGACGTATTTTGTGTTTAGAGGTGTTTTTGTTGATGAATCAATCGTTAACTTATAAGCTTTTGTTTTTGTTTAGAGGTGTTTTTTGATGTTTTGATGCTCATGATTTTGTTCATCAAATTTAGGGTTATTAA
The DNA here is from genome assembly GCA_024085815.1 of Flaveria linearis. NCBI lineage: Eukaryota > Viridiplantae > Streptophyta > Magnoliopsida > Asterales > Asteraceae > Flaveria > Flaveria linearis. The sequence continues at coordinate 14,720 of JABSNV010000557.1, read as the reverse complement.
TTGTGTTGCGTATCTGGTTCTAACCTTTATGAAATTAAATGGTTGTATATTAAATTTGATTATTTTATCTTAACCATTTAAATTATAACCGGTGAGTACATAATTTGAAGTGTCATTAAGTTTATAATGGATCCCCAACTTCAGAATTTCAATGTTATCGTGGCCTTCAGCAAGGTGACCCCCTCTCCCCCTTTCTTTTATATTGCCATGGAAGCTTTCTCCGGAGCTATGAACAAGCATGCTCTCTCGTCTCTTTCACCATTAGATTGCCTAATGACGGACCGGTTCTCTCCCACCTTTTGTATGCTGATGATGTAATTATAATGGGTAACTGGTCCTGCTACAACATTATGAACATTAACCGGATGCTTAGAGGCTACTACTTAGTTTCTGGGCGCGTGTTAATCTTCAAAAAAGCGTTTTATATGGTATTGGGGTAGAGAATGCAGACTTGCAAGTAAAGGCTACCAGTTTGGTTATAACACCGGTTGCTCTCCTTTCTCTTATTTAGGGCTGCAAGTTTGCGCCATATGAACTTATCAAAGAATTGGCTCCCATCATCAGTATGTTCAAATCCAGACTATCTAATTGGAAAGCAATGACTTTATCAATTGTGGCAGAGTTACTCTCATCAAGGCGGTAATGGATTCACTTCCTATTTATTATTTTTCACTGTTCAGGGCCCCTATCAGGTGCTGCAGGCTCTAGACTGCCTTCGAAAATCGTTCTTATGGAATGGAGGCAAAATGCCCGTGGGATCATTGGGTCTCGTGGGAGAGGTCACGCTTCCGTTGGAAAAAAGGGGGGCTGGGTATCTCCTCCTTAAAACTACCAACATTGTCTGCTAAGTAGATGGTGGGGAGGTTCAAAACGGAAAAGGATAGAATATGGCGCAAAGTTATCTGGTCGTTACATTGCAAATCCAAAACATGGTGCACCATACCCAGCAAAAGTCACCAGTTCGGGCATATGGAAAGGTATCTTTAAAATTCATTTGGATCTTCTGAATTCACATTGATTTAAGGAAGATGTTAGTGGGCATGGTCGGTTCGGGCAATGAGATACATTCTGGATTGACAATTGGATAAATGACTCTCCGTTAATGATGCAATTCCATCACTCTTCAACTTAGAAAGATGCAAATGTATTTAATAGGACTGCTTTATTATAATTGATAACGACATTAGTTGGAAATGGCGTTGGAAAAGAGACATGTTATCCAGGAGAGGTTTACTGAACTAGACCAATTGTCTACCTTCTAAATCAAGCTAGTTTTTCTGATAAGGAAGATAATTGGAGTGGAGGAGTAAATCGGATAATGTTTCTCGGTCAGGTCTATAAAGGACCTTTTCTATGATGCAATCCCTTCGGGTGAACACTATAATTTACATGGAATCGTTGGGTACCGAAAAAAGTAAACATATTTAGTTGGAGGGCTGAAATGGGGCGCATTCCACCAAGATGCTCTGCTGCGCAGGAATATCACAATTCAATCAAAGTTGTGTGTTTTTTGTCAAGAGCATGAGGAGACTTTGGACCATTTTTTATATCCATGCAGGGTGGCAAACTTATTTGGACGCTAGTGGCTCAATGGTGTGCGCTTAACCCATATATGCATTTTCCTACAGGGATCTCCTAGAGCTGCACCGGTCCACCCCAGGATGAAAAAAAAAAAAAATGATACATTCTGTCATTCTAGTCACTTGTTGAGCATTTGGAGACCGAGGAACAATGTGATCTTAAAAAATGAGAAGATATCCATTCATAATCTCTTATCGAGATCAAGGTGATGGTGTCTCTATGGGTGAAAAACCGGATTAACAACACGCCTGGGAGTGCTTGAGAAAACTTTAATTTTCTCATGTAATGGTTAGGTTATATTGTTATATATTTCCATGGTTGTAATGGTTGGGGTTTAGCTACTTGTTAGCGCCCTTTTAATAAAGTTTTGCCGTTCCAAAAAAAAATAATTTGAAGTGGCATCATACCACAAACAAAGCATACATGCCGAAGCGGGAGAAAGCAATAAAATTTAGGGAAGAACAAGATGACGTGTCATCCGAAGAAACGAGACATTTTTGTTTTACCGATATGTTAGGGGTCTGTTACGTAGTATTTTAATCAGTTTTTAATTTGTTTTCTAAATAAGTAAATCCACCAATTCCACAAACTACTAGTTTATTTAAACGAATAACATTTACCAATAAACATATAATATCATAGTATATCATGATTAGTGTAATAGCCAACAATAACTCATAAAGCAATATATTACAAGCTAACATAGATGGCAGTTGTGCAAAGATCTTGCTTCCTTGCATATCGCAACCGTTTATTGTTCTACTTGTGAATGCCTTGATTTCTTTTTTTAGATGAGTTGTGTCAATTGAGTTAATTTACCATATAAAACATTTAAACATATTAATAAACCATTGCCCATTGGATTTGGTTATTTTGTTTCTTAAGAATTGTAATTAAGTAATTCGGTTAACGAAATGGATGTAAAGATATAAATTTGAATTATACCATAACTGATAAAGTTTATTATTGGATTATAACTTATAACTATTTTATCTATCTAGCTATATCTATATCTATATATATATATCTATCTATATATCTATATATATATATGTATAATATATATGCATATATATGTATATATAGATATCTATATATAATATATATGTATATATATATGTATATATATTATTATGTATATATATGTATATATCTATATATATTTATATATTATATATATATATGATATATTATATATATATTATACATATACATATAGATATACATATATATATATACCTACATATATATTACATATAGATATATATATATATAATAACATATATATATAGATATAGATATACATAATATATATATGTATGTCTATATATATATATATATATATATCTATATACACACACACATATAGATAGATAGATATACATATATAGATAGATAGATATACATATAGATAGATAGATATACTAATAGATATATATATATATATACATATATAGATATATATTAATATATAGATAGATATACATATATAGATAGATATACATATATAGATAGATATACATATATAGATAGATGTAAAGATATAATTTTGAATTATACCATAACTCATACTTTGGTAGGGGATTTGGAGCAATCCACCCTTTGACAACATCATTTTGGCAGGATCAACATGAATACCTTTTTCGCTTACGATGTGACTAAGGAATTGAACTTCATTCAACCAAATTCACATTTGGAGAATTTGGCGTATAGTCGTTCGGCTAGAAGAAGTTCCAAGATCAACGTAAGTGTCGTTCATATTCGGATTCGGTCTTAGAATAAATTAAACTATTTTCAATGAACACAATTACAAACGATCCAAGTAAGGTCTGCACATGCGGTTCATCAAGTCCATAAAGGCTGCGGGTGCATTGATCAAACCGAAAGGCATAACCATGAACTCGTAATGACCATATCTTGTGCGGAACCCGTTTTTTGGAATATCTTCTTCATGATTCGAAGCTGATGATAACCAGCGTAGTCGATTTTTGAGAAACAAGTTGCTCCTTGGAGTAGTCAAAGAGATCATCGGTACGAGGAAGGAGGAAAACGATTTTGACTGTGAATTTATTGAGCTCACGAATGCACATGCGAATGAACCATCCTTTTTCTTTACAAAAAGGATTGGAGCACCCAAGGGGATGACCTACGACATATGAAGCCTTTATTAACCAACTCTTGAATTTGACTAGCTAGCTCTTTTATTTCCGAGGGTGCGAGTTGGTAGGGAGATTTAGCAACAGGTGTAGCATCGGGCATGAGATCAATCCGAAAGTCAATGGATCGAGCGGAAGGAAGGTCGGGTAGATCTTTAGGGAACACATCATGAAAATCACAAATGATTGGAACGTCTTTCACACTCTTTCCCTTTTCTTTTTCTATCACGACATGGGCTAATAAGACAATACATTCCTGACGTAAGCACTTTCGTGCCTCCGTACAAGACGTGAGTTTGAGTCCGTTTGAGGGTTTCTCGCCATAGATTTGTAAGGTGTCGCCGGAAAAAGCGGAATACAGATATAGTTTTCAAAGCAAATGTCTTCAGCATGAACCTTGGCAAGCTATCCATGCCTACTATGATATCAAGCTACCTAATTGAATGGTATGAGTTGATGGAAATTCATGTTCATTAATACTTAGCACACAATCAAGGAGAATGGAATCACGGTGATAGATTTTTCGTTAGCGACTTCAACAATGAATGATTTTGGAAATTTAGAATGTGTACATTTATGTGAATGCGCGTCCACGTGGCACTTGCACTTGAACTGATTATTGCGGGGCATTGAGAGGAAGATGGTTTGGGTCACCACATTTGAGCAATCACGACCGTTTGCATTAGCCGGGGGTCTTGGGTACCATGTGAGCTGAAGGTGGTTACCGTGTGGGCTTGGACCACTTCGACATGTTAAGGCAGAGTGCCCATACGTTGCACATCGTGCATTGACGGTACTGAGAGGCGGGTGGATGTGGTATTGGCATTTGGCACATTTGGGAAACGTACTGATGTAGGCTTTCTTAGGTGGTTCTTGGTTCGGGTTGATGGGAGCTTGGTTGTTGGTGTTGTCATGGCATAGTTGCGGCTTTGAAACTTGCGTTTCTTGCCATGACGAGGTTTTTGAGATGGTGTTTTTGTGTCTTGGGTTACGTAGGTGTTTCAGAGATGGCTTGATGGGCGGTTTTAAAGGTGCCTTTAAAAGACAAAGATCAGTCTTTCACTTGGTTGTTCGACAAGGTAGCCGCCAACCGGATGGCTCACTCAACTAAGAATGGTTTGGCTATGGTGACGAGTCACGGATAATAGGGGGAAGCCTTTTATATAGTTGGCTATGGCTCGATCGGTGGTGTTGACCAAGTGAGGACAAGGATACTAAGCTGTTTGAAGCAAATGGTGTAAGTCAAGTTGTCAACTCCAATTTGTTTGAGGTTCTAGAATTCCTCTTCAAGACTTTGCATTTAATGAGAAGGGCAAACTATCTATCATGAGTTGCTTCACTTCTTCCCATGGTAGGGCGATGAGACCTCGTTCCCATGAGTGCTCCTTTCACTTTTCCATCATTCAAGTGCCCTCGATGTGAAGACACCGGTGGCACTACGAGTCCGAAGTTCATTGGGACATTCGCTATTGATAAAAGTGACTTCCATGCTATCGAACCATTCAAGCATTTTCGAGGCACCCTCTTCACCGTGAAAGTTCGGGGCCACATGACTTGAAGTGCTTATATGAAAGGATGAGGTTTAGGATTAGGGTTTTGGGATTCAACTGAAGTGTTCGGGCTAGGGTGGCTTTGATTTGCTTAACGATGTCGGGTATACTTGAGCCATTTGCTTAGCCATAAAAGCAACCACTTTCTTATTGGAACTTTGCTTGGAGCTTCTATGAGATTTGGAAGACATCTATATATAGGTTAAAGAGAATTATAAACTTGATTAATATGTTAAAATTTTTGCATATTTAAGCATGATAGCATAAAACCTAAGCAAGTAGGTTTCAAATCGGTTCTCAATATGAAATATATAACCACACAAAAGAATTAGCTAACATAATGAAAGCTTTTTAAATTTTTGTGGTTCTTGATTATTAGCGTCTTAAGTCGAGAGAGGCGATTTGGATGATTCGATTTGACAATGGAATAGTTAAAGCATAATTATATCAATAAATAAAAACATAAAAGAGATTTGATTAAGGCTTGGAATGTTCCGGTTTGGAACTAGGACTAATCCAAAGTAGTCAAGACTTCTTTTGAGTTCGGGAATCATGCTTTGGCTTAATGGGTTGGAATACTCTCGTCGACAAGTCGGGTAATGGTATTCGCTCTTCCAGTTACTACATGTCCCTTATCAATCAAAATCGCGAGAACATGGGTGAGTAAAAATCAAGGCATGGGACTAGTCACCAAGATGTGGATATCCCTCCTAGCTTGGTGGTGTCGTTCCCTAAACATTGTTGATACTTATCCACCGATGTAAGGAAATTAATCCTAACTCGTTGATAAGGGCCCACAAGAGTGAGATGAGTGAAATTGCCATCAAGGTAAGGAAATCACTCCTATAAATGATCTAATTAAAAACAATATGGTGGATTGAAAGTCATCACCAAAGTAAGGGATTCACTCCTATTTTAATGAGGTCATTTCATTTGTGAAATACGAGTGTCTCATATCGTCGTCACATGATACACTTTAGGAAAGGTGTATTCTTTCTGGCCGAGAAAAGATGGGAGCAAGATTAGGTAGATTTAAGGTTTTTTTTTGCATAATCATAAGATAATCACAAATCATAAGCATTACTAATGGGAGTCCTTAGTCATAGTCTAGGTCAAAACATGGAATTTTTCCTAATTCCCTATAACTATGGCTCTGATACCAATCTGTCACACCCACCCCAACCGATGGCGGAAACATCGGGGCGCGAGAAGTGATAGATTGTCCAAAGACATCATAGAACTAAAGTGACAATAATTAAGATAAAATTCATTTCCATTAACAAGATCACATGACAATTATGACATCCGGTAATTTTCCGTTACCAAACTCCGTTGGTTCCGTTAAGTCTTGCATACAAGTGTCGTAAGCACACACTAGTTGTCGTTGAACGTTGGTGACCTAATAATAATAATCAATGATAAACAATGATAATCTAATTAATAATGTTGGTTTGGATTGTGATTATGTGATTTATGAATTTATAGATTTTAAATATTTATTTTGTAAATTTTACGTGATAACGGACTATGTGTTATATATATATTTCTATGTCTTATGTGACTTATTGTAAATGTTTATGACTATGATTATGACTAATAATAATTATAATGTCTTAGTTAAAATTTCTAAAAGAATGCTACAAGGGTTAAATTTTATAAAACACAATTAAGGAAGGTTTAAAGGTAACAATCTAATTTTGTTAAGTTTCACAAAACCCCAACCCTAGCCCCGATACCCCTTGCGGCCGGAAACAGCCCCCATCACCCTTGTCCTGCGAAATTGATCAATAACACACATAAATAAGTTGATTTTGGTTGATTCCAAGTGTTACAAGGTGTTTGCAAGTCAAATTCATGATTTCTACACGCTTAAAGGTATGTTTTATTATGTTGTTCATAGTTTTTGATCCATGATGAACCTTAATCCAAAATTGATGATGATGATATGAATTGATGGTTATTCCATGTTAGTATTGTTGTATGATGCTAGTTGGGTGTTAATAGAAGTATTGATATGGATGTTGATGTTCTAGGTCAAGTTAGGTCAAAACATGGAACTTTGATTTGGGGAAACTTCATGATTGATCAAATTGATGCTGTTAGATGGTTGTATGATGTTAATTGGATGATATGGATGCTAGAATACATTGATCTTGCAAGAAATTGATGAATTGAAGGTTTTGTTCATAGGTTACTATAATAGTAACTTTATTTTGCATGATATGATGATTTGATGATGAATTGATGTTGTTGATGTTTAGGATGACATATGTATGTTAGATTGATGATAGTATGCTAGAAACCAAGATGAATATTGTAGTTCATAGATTTCCAAAAGTAGTAACTTTTAGATATGAGATTGATGAATTATGATATTTGGATGTTGTTGATCATGCTAGATGTTATTATGAACTTGATATGGCATATTATTGATGAATGCATATAACATTGGTGTATGATAGATTTTTTGGGATGTACTTTCCCAAAAGGGAAACTTTATTACACAAGATTTGAAGGATGATAGTTTGAGCAGGTTTGGGACATTAGGAGCATGTTAGTATGTCCATGGATGATTTCTAAGGTGATAGAACCTGTTAAATAGGTTGTATGGAATGCCTATTTGGTTATGTGTGATTGATGAACTTTGATGATCATGTATGGTATGAATGTTGATTAGTAACCAGGGCATTATGTTTGGGACTGGAAATGGATCATCTTGTATATGTTGAATGTAATGGACATGTTGAACGTGTTGTTGATAGTATGGATGATTAATTGGTAATCATCTGTTTGACATGTGTATGATAATTCATAGTTATAGGTCATATAAGTAGTTATGCATGATTTGACTTTGTATGATGTATGATTATGTTTGTTAAATGGTTTCACACATAATGTCGCCAACGGGTCAACTGGTCAACCTGGTCAAACGTGTTTGTTTTTTGAAACCTTGAGTCTTTGGTTTTAGTGTACTTAGGGTTCCACATATTCTCTGTTTACACGTACTCATGTACTTACGTGATCTAGGCAAACTCTGAAGGTTGTCTGTCCTCTCACTTCCATGTAAACCCTAAGTATTTATACGCATATCAGGTGAGTTCATGCCCCACTCTTTATTTAATCTCTTTTGGGAGAGATAACATACTGGTAATTTCATAACGGCTTATATATTAAGCTGTGTATAATATTAATATAGTGTTTTTTACCATGGAAAAGTCCTCACACTTTTGAATTGTTAATATAAATAGCGGGAAACTTGGGTAGTACTACTGGGTCTGACGAGCCCCACCTGCATGACTCGAGGTCAGCTGGGTGCATTTGTCCTATGAACATTTGTCACGACCTGGTAGTAGTGACATGAGGCAAAAACTATCACAGTTAGCTTCAATTATGAAATCACTATGATTAATATTTATTGTTAACAGACTAGCTATCTGTTACAATACACTGCTATATATATCTCAACTGTTAAACTGTTTATGTTTGAACGCCAACTCTTGAACTCACCAACCATTGTGTTGACATTTTAGTATGCATTCTCAGGTCGATAACTCAGCTTGCCAGTAGGAGCACAACACAAGTCCAGCATGCATTAAAGGCTTTATTTTGTAGTCATAATTACTCGTCGGTTATTATGGATTTTAACATTTGGATGGCGCGTGTTTTTCCATATTATACATTTTTACACTTGGGTTTGTCTTATTTACAAACGCTTCCACATGGTTTTAAAGTTTGAACTTTGGTTTGTTTTATTTTAATTATGGCATATAGAGTCGTTTGAGTAACTATTGACTAAGATCCTGGTTTGTTCACACGCCTCGCGGGAAAACTTCCGCATGTGGATTTTGAGGGTGTGACAGATTGGTATCAGAGCCATTGATTATAGGGAACTAGGTTGCATACATACTAGTCTATAACTGCACACAGTTAGTTAGTTACTCGTTGCTTATCCTCTTACTGTATACTCATTGGCATACACATCACATATACTGCAATTGGCATCTTCATCGTCTTCATTCCCTATTCGAAACGCATCAGGGAAAGAACCCGATGTTATTCCTTCGTCATCTACAAGTTATGGTTCTAGACTTCCCATACTTATACCTGATATACCTCATACGCGAGCCAAAATTAGGCAGACATGACTAATTCTGACAATTGGCACTAGTATCGCATTACACTGATTAGATGCTGGAAAAGGAAAATGTTTCATTATGATCCTTACCGTGTCTAGAGACACCATATTATACCCCTACCTCACACACCTTTTAGGGCTATCGCTATGTTGGTGACCCCGCATGATCGACTACAGATAGATGAGTGTACAAGTAAATGGAAAACTTGTGGCTCGATATGCAAGGACGCAAGGATGGTTAGACCGGAGAGATCCAGGCTTTGCGTGGACAGGTTGCCGAGTTGACAACTAATTTGAACGTGATCGTGATCAGCTTTATGAGTCTATCGTTCGTATACACGAGTTGGAAAACCAATTCGAGCCTCAAAGGCTACAACTGAGGAGCCTCAGGAGGTTCCCGAGCAGGTACTTGAGGAGGAACCAGAAGAAGATCCACAGGGATATTGTCCTCATGATAAAGTCTAGAAGTTAGAGGCTGAGTTCTGGAAATGAAGATTGAGGGATCTAAGATTAAGGCCTACACTACGAGGCTCACGAGTTGGCGACTTTTTTGCCCTGGAATGTCAACCCGCCAATCAAGCGAATCGAGCTATACCTACGTGGTCTAGTACCCGAAATTCAAGCATGGTGACTGCTTCCAACCCTGCTATGATTCAACAGCCATCTGGTTAGCACATAAGCTACTGATCAAGCGGTGGAACATGGAAGGCTACCAAAGCGGGCGCTGGGGCGAGCGTGTTCGATAATAAGAGAAATGGGACGGTCCCAACACCAAAGCATCATCTTCAAGTAGTCAACCTCAATCTCAGCAACATCAACCTTATCAGCAGCAACAACAATAAGAGGCGGTTTGATAACAATCACAACCTTAGCCAATCTCTTATCATCCCAAGGAATAGGTGGATACGTGGGAAAAAATCCAAAATGCAACCGATGCAACTACCACCACACCGGCAGGTGTGACTGCTTTTGATGCTAGTGTTATGGGAAGGTTAGACACGTGGCAAAGGATTGTCATGAAGACTGATTAAGAGCCTCAACAACCTCAGCAATCTCAGCAGCCCCAAGAAACACCAAAGGGTTGCTTTAAGTGTGAACAGGAAGGGCAATTACAAGAGAAACCATCCTCACTGAGAAGAAACGGGAATGGAATGGGAATGGTGGTAATAACAACAATGGTGGTAATGGTGACAACAATAGTGGCACATGGCGGAGCCAAAGGGAGAGCCTTTGTCATGGGTTCAGGCGAGGCTCTAAACGATCCTACTACCGTTAATTGTAAATTTCTTGTTAATGGTCGTTTACGTCTGTACTGTTTGACACTGGAGCCGATAGGAGTTTATCTTTAAATAGTTTGTGGTAGTCTTTTAGTGATATGCCTTTTGTATTGTACACTAAGTATGTCATAGAATTGACTGATGGTAAGCAAATTTTTGTCACGTATATCCTTAAGGATTGCAAGATAGAACTTCTTGCATTACCTTCGATATTAATCTTATGCCCATTACTCTTGAAGTTTCGATGTGGTCGTAGGCATGGATTGGTTGTTCGATAAGCAGCAAAGGTGATTTGTCATGATGGTCATTCACTTCCTATGGTAGATGGAGAAACTCTTTCAGTTAAGGCGAGAAGAGTGGTGCTATCATAGGCATCATATCATTCATGAAGGCTCAGAAGTGGCTACGCAAGGGCCACTTAGCCATATTAGCCCTCATCTCCGACAAGCACAAGGGGAAAAGAAAGTAGAGGATATTCATGTGGTTCGTGACTTTCCAGAGGCGTTTCCAGAGAATCTGCCTGGACTACCACCTTATTGCCAAGTCAAGTTCAGATCAATTTGACTCCCAGAGCTGCTCCGATTGCGTGAGTACCTTATCGATTAGCACTGAACGAACTACAGGAGTTGTCACACAACTTCAGGAGCTTTTAGATAAGGGCTTTATTCTACCTAGCACTTCACCTTAAGGATCTCCTGTCATCTTTGTTAAGAAAAAGATGGCACGTTTCGAATGTGCATCGATTATAGGAGTTAAACAAAGTCACAGTCAAGAACCGATACCCTTTACCTCGTATCAACGATTTGTTTGATCAGCTTCAGGGATCAAGCTATTATTCGAAGATTGATTTGAGATCTGGTTATCATCACTTAGAGTTCGAGAAGAACACATCTCCAAAACTGCATTCCGTATTCGTTATGGTCATTATGAGTTCTTGGTCATGCCTTTTGCGTTGACTAATGCACCTGCGGTGTTCATGGACCTCATAAATCGCGTGTGCAAACCTACCTCGATCAGTTCGTCATTGTGTTTTTCGATAACATACTGATATACTCTAGGACCAAGGAGGACCATGAAGAGCACTTACGATTGATCTTAGAACTATTGAAGATGAGCAACTATATGCTAAATTCTCCAAGTGTGACTTTTGGATACGAGAAGTGCAATTTCTAGGTCACATTGTTAATGAGAAGGGGATACATGTTGATCCTGCCAAGATTGAGGCGATAAAGAATTGGGCTATACCCAAAACGCCGAGTGAGATAAGGCAATTTCTGGGATTAGCAGGATATTACCGACGATTCATAGAGGGATTCTCTCAGATTGCACAACCTCTCACAGCATTGACCATAGGAACGGCATCCAAATAGGTGAGAGTCAAGAATCAGCTTTTCAACTGTTAAACAGAAACTCTGTAGTGCACTGATATTGGCAGTGCCAGAGGGAACAATGATTTCGTAGTGTATTGTGACACATCCATTCAAGGATTGGGATGTGTCCTAATGCAGCGAGATAAGGTGATAGCCTACGCTCGAGACAACTGAAGGTTCACGAGAAGACTATACCACCCATGACTTGGAATTTAGGTGTAGTGGTTTTTGCCTTAAAGATTTGGAGACATTACTTGTACGTTAACCAAGTGCACTATCTACACCGATCATAAGAGTCTTTAACACATCTTTGAGCAAAAGGAGTTGAATATGCGGCAATGACGTTGGGTGGAGCTTCTGAACAATTATGATTGTGCTATCAAGTACCATCCTGGAAAGGCGAACGTGGTTGCTGATGCCTTAAGCCAAAAGAACAGCTAAACCCAGGCGAGCGCGAGCCTACAGCTTACAATCAGTATTAATATGCCTGAACAAGTTAAGGAAGCCAGATAGAAGCCTTAAAGAGGAATATGTAGTTCTGAGTCATTACGAGGAATGGATAAACAATTGGTAGTGAAAGAGGATGGAATTCAGTACTTCATGGATAGACTTTAAGGTGCCTGTCTATGGAAATCTAAAGGATTTAGTTATAAGTGAGCCACAAGTCTAAGTACTCTATACATCCTGGATCTGACAAGATGTATCATGACTTAAAGGCGCACTACTGGTGGCCTAACATGAAGGCGGATGTACCTACGTATATGAACAAATGTTTGACCTGCTCGAAAGTAAAGGTAGAATACCCAAAACCATCCGGACTTTTACAGCAACCCGAGATACCAATGTGGAATGGGAACAAATCTCCATGGATTTTATTACTAAGTTACCCCGGACTAATACTGGTTGTGACACAATATGGGTTATTATGGATCGGTTAACAAAGTCTGCTCACTTCCTTGCAATTAAGGAAATGATAAGAGGAGAAATTAACTCGACTGTACCTTAAGGAATCGTTTCGAGACACGGTGTACTGATCTCGATTATTTCTGACCGTGACGCTCGCTTCACATCACACTTCTGGCAATCACTGCAGAAATCTCTGGGTACACTATTGGATAGAGTACTGCTATCCCACAAACTGACGGCCAGAGTGAGCGTACCATACAGACGTTAGAGGATATGCTACGTGCTTGTGTGATTGATTTTGGAATAACTGGGAAGTTCACCTGCCATTGGTGGAATTTTCCTATAATAACAGTTATCACACTAGCATACAGGCAGCACCTTTCGAGGCTTTGTATGGGAAAATGTAGATCACCGGTTTGCTGGGCTGAAATTGGTAATAGTCACTAACGGTCCCGAGCTAATACATGAAACAACTGAGAGATTGTGCAGATACGGAACCGTATTGTGCAGCGCGAGACCGACAGAAAAGTTTATGCTGACAAACAACAGAACCTTTAGAGTTTTAGATTGGCGACAAGGTCTTATTGAAGGTCTCACCATGGAAACGTAGTTCGTTTTGGCAAGCGAGGGAAGCTAATCCGATGTATGTTGGACCATTCGAGATATTGGAAATGATAGGTTCAGTGGCCTATCAACTAGCCTTACCTGATTCACTGAGTGGAGTCCACGATGTGTTCCATGTTTCAATCTGAAGAAGTGTCTATCTGACGAGACACTAATTGTACCACTAGAGGACTTTCAAGTGGATGACAATTACGCTTTATCGCAGAACCAGTCGAGGTGATGGACCGTGGGTGAAAACACTAAAGCAAAGCAATATACCCATATCACAGTTCGTTGGAACTCGCGACGTGGACCGAAATTCATGTGGGAACGGAAGATCAATAAAGCTTAAGTATCCTCAACTATTCGTGACGATGCCTGCCGACGAAGGTATTGATTTAAATTTTGGGACGAAATTTTCTTTCAACATGGGATGATGTGGCAACTCACCCAAAACTCCTCGATTTCAATATTTGTGTGCCAATGCAGTAAACATGATGGAACACTCTCACCATGTAACGCAATTTTCGGGACGAAATCTTTCAACATGGGGATATGTGACATCCGTAATTTTTCCGTTACCAAACTCCATTAGTTTCGTTAAGTCATGCATACACGTGTCGTAAGCACACACCAGTTGTCGATGAACGTTGTGGAACTAATAATAATAATAAATGATAAACAATGAAATCTAATTAATAATGTTGGTTATTGATTGTGATTATGTGATTTATGAATTTATAGATTTTAAATATTTATTGTAAATTTACGCGATAAAGTGACTATGTGTTATATATTATTTCTATTGTTATGACTTATTGTAAATGTTTATGACTATGATTATTGACTAATATACTTATAATTCTTAGTTAAAATTTCTAAAAGAATGCTACAAGGGTTAAATTTTATAAAACACAATAAAGGAAGGTTTAAAGGTAACAATCTAGTTTAGTTAAGTTTCACAAAACCCCACTCTAGCCCCCTACCCCTTGCGCCGAAAACAGCCCCCATCACCCTTGTTCATGCAAAATTGAATCAATAACACACATAAACAGTTGATTTTGGTTGATTCCATTGTTACAGGTGTTTGCAAGTCCACTTCTTGATTCTACACGCTAAAGGTATGTTTTATTATGTTGTTC
>JABSNV010001126.1:0-59336 GCA_024085815.1 Flaveria linearis | reverse complement strand
ACCCAATCCGTTTCTTCTCAACTCATCACAATACCTGAGTCATCTCAATCCTTTCTAGAGATTGACTCAAAAATGCTTCATGATCTCTAAGACTTTTCACAAAGTTTGCATTGAGATCCTCTTAGAGCAGCCCAGCCCTGACACCACACTCAATATTTTGGGCTGAGGGAGCTTCAAAGACTGACTGCACCTTATACCACTGTGGAGAAGTAGGTCAACTAAGGTCCACATGGAACCTGAGATTAGCTTCGAAGGGGAAATAGGGACTGGATGGCCCAGCAACTGAAACAGATGGGACAGAACTTGCAGCAGTCTTCTTCTGAAGCTCAAGCTGAAGCTTCGAAGCGGAATGGAAGTCTCGGAAGAACAAGAAAAGTCTTCGAGGCCAAAATAGAAGCTGCGGAAGGCTTATTCCAGATGTCCGAAGAACTGACCATCACAGATGTATTGCTGAAATAGCATCTGAGGTGAGCAGGGAGGACATTTCTGACATTCCTCAAACCCAAACACCAGCTGAACTTCTCTCTCTCACAACCCATCCAAGAACCACCAAGTCAAGCACTGTCAAAGACAAAGGAAAAGAAAATGACTGCGGAAGAGTTTCAGGAGGGAGAGGATTAAGAAGCTCAAAAAGAAAGGTAGGTTTCCTACTGAAAAGCTGCTAGCTGCTAGCTCTAAGGCAGCTGCAGCCAATCAGGAAGAGATCAACCAAAAGAGAAGAACAGCACTCATGACCAGCTCATCAGCTAGGAGCTGCCAATGAGGAGATACTCCTGCTACCACTAGAGGAGTTGGTGACTTGGAGAGGCAACCAGGCTAAGACAGAAAAAGAAGCCAGGTTGGCCTTGGAGAGGGAAAAAGAAGAGCGAAGAGAAGCCGCCCTGAAGCTGAGAGAGGATGGATTAAATTCCTACTCTCAAGAGGCTTCAGTCTTCCTGAACTGTCTCCAAATGATGATGACAGATCCTGCTGCTCCACAACAAGAGCGGACTCAAATGGAGAAGGAAAAGAAGAGAGCTGCTAGGGAGAGGATGAGACAAAGGAAGAGGGGAGGAAGAGAAGGGGGTCACTGCCACCAAAAGTCCAATGACAAAGCCTGGATGAAGACTATCTCGGGCTCATGGCTTCTCTGGTAGGCAGGTGGGACCTATGTCCGAAAGGACACTCCAGCGGATTGTCAGTGAAATAAAAGCTGACATCCGTTTAGGGAAAAGGAAGGAGATGTACAGAAGGGGACAGGGAATGGTCTTTACCCCAGCCATTCAACCACAGCCAACCACTAAACCACAACCCTCACCAGAAGAACCAACTCCATTTCCCATCAAAACTGAACCCACTGATGAAACCTTCACCCCTGAACCCACAACACTACCCCAACTACCACAATCACCTCAACCACCCAAACTACCCATCCTAAAACCCAAAAACAACCCAAAACCACTAAACCCAAGCCTACCCAACAAGAACCAAGACCATCCCCTCAGCCTCCTCAACATCTCTCCTTTAAGGAAATAAGGAGTTCAAGACAAGGCTCATCAACTGCACCACTTTGAGCAGCATCTCCTATGAGGGGAGACTTTATCAACATCACCTATTTTGATAACTCTTCAAGCTCCCTCACCCTAGGCAATTCTTGAGTTGCCTAGAGACACCTTGGGCCAGGCTGCAAGACTTCTTGGTCTCAACTCTGATCCCTCAATGCTGAGGAGAAGAGACTAGAAGGAGACTGGTGACTCTACTGGATACAAGGAAAGAGGACAGGATTTCAAGTCAATCTCCTGGACCTAGGAATGCTATAATCCAGTGGAGGTTCAATGAACCTTCTCACAACTTTGTTGTGGAAAGGGAGAATGGTGAAACCAACAGACTCAATGCCACTCTCTTTTGCATCTCAGCAGATTTGACCTTGCTGAGCTTACAGAGAAGCCATTCTCCAATCCTTCCAACTCTGAGATGCTGCACACATCAGAAATCATATCAGCGGTCTCCACTTGGGAACAAAGTAGAAGAGCCAAGATTGAAGAAGAGTTGAAGCTGAAAAGAGTGGAAGACAAGGAAGACCAACCACCAAAGGCACAGCCTTTCTACAGATGGTGGAAGGTCCTGAATTGGAACCAATAGTTAGATGGGAATGACTATAGTTCCCATCAACTAACTCTTTTCAGAGGGCCACAACAAAGGGTACATATAATCCAAGGAGACAGAGTGGAGGTTTTATCTACCAAGGATCTGTACAAGATTCTCAGTACCACATCAGGAAAGAATGAAAACACTGATAAACACTTACTTTCCATGGTGCTGAGAGCTTGAGAAGAAGAGGGAAGTGAAGTTTTGGTAGCATCAGCCTATGGGGAGTTTGTTGGGTCATGATAAGGCTGGTGCAACCAAAACCACTTCACATAGTCATTTTTGGTACTACATTCAAGGGCTTCCGAAGCTGAGCATGAGATCTTCCGAGAGTCTGAAGAACAACAGCTGAAGACTATCTTCCGAAGACAAAGTCTGAAGCTTCCGAAGACAAAGTCTGATAAAAGAGCGGAAGACAAAGTCTGAGCTTCCGAAGATAAAGTCTGATGAAAGAGCTGAAGAAAAGTGCTTCCGAAGACAGAGACTCCAAGCCTCGGAAGAAGCAGTCTTCCGAAGTATAATCGGCTTCGGAAGAAAATTCTTCCGAAGCATTTATCCTTCGGAAGACATTGCTATGTCCAGTAGATATAAGTATGGTCCCTGACAGTCCGCTGCAGACCTCTGATACAGCATGGCATCTTCCTAAAGAGACCATGTTGTTGACCATACTTTATTCTACTGTTCACCTTTTTATGATAGTACATGTTACCAACTTTAGTTGGTGACAAAAGGAAGTCAGGGACTTGTCCTGATTACCAACTCTCAGGCAAAATGTCTGAAAGACTTCACTAGAATCTTGTAGTATAGATGTTAGGTTAGAGGTGTCCGCTGGTATCAAAGTATATCGGCTGTAGGTAGTATTATATATCTTCTCCATGTAACTCATTAGATAAGCGATTTGAGTCCAAGAGTCTTGTAATCCTTTGAGTTGAGAAGCAATATATAAAAGCACCTTGAAAATTTACTTCCTGTGTAATTTCTTACTGCTCTTACTTGTTATATTGTGATCAACTCTTCATAGACTATGCTGAGTGTTGTTCACAGTGAGTTGAGAGAAAAAACCCATAATCGATCCTGCAATTTTCAATTTTTGCAATTTAGTTTTTAAATCACAGAAAATTGTTAGTCAGAGAATTCTAAGTCTAACAAATACGGAAATGATAGTACGCTTGTTTGTAACTGTAATTATACGGAGAAAGTCGATCTAGGGAGGTGTTAGTTCATAATACGATGTGTCGGTAGATTCAACACGATAGGCTAGTAGACATCATTGCGAAATCAATTTAAACTAATCTGTTCAACTGCCTGTGGGTTCCCATCTTATCACTGGGTTAACACAATCAATTATTTACAATAAGGGATGATGAGCAAATAAACGCCACTAAAAGTGTGCGGATGACCACAAAAAAAGCAAAGCACAAAAAATGAAAATAATGCAATCAAGCTGATAACCTATTGTTGGTGCGTTATGTGCAAGAAATATTTAGAGTTGCTCTAACAAGAAGATAGGTTGTGTGCCTCTCTACTGTGCGATGGCACTGATCTGAGGATAAGCATAACCTAGATATTCTAGAATTCATTGCTGTTTGCCGCCTCTGCTGTGCGATGGCACTGACCTGAGGCTTGGCTCTCTTTGAAAGCTCTATGAATAGTCTCTTGTGTCAAATACCTGTAGACCGCTCAAAATTCTCTTGAGGAATGTTGATTACCATATAAGCTTGGGATCCACAATAGTTGGCTGAAATAATATAACCTAATACATCACCAATATATGTCAAAAGTCTGTGTATGGATTTAAGTGGACAAGTACACTAACAATCGTCGGGTTGCACCGCCTGATGTTCAAAATCAATGTGTGTTACATATCAGATCAAGCATGATTCCCAGTTAGAACGGAGAAGTCTCAGATGAACGAGAAACTATGATATGTAAATATGTTAGTTTCAATTTCAATACATATATAAAAGTTCCACGTAATTTAGTCTATGCCTGTCTGATTCATATGAATCTGTCTTAGAAATGATGTTAATGCTAATAGGCTACTCTACCCTACTCTAACAAAATCACAAAAAATGTTTATTGGTTTCTTAGGTTGGTCTTTCAAGTTCTTTGTAAAGTGTGTCTGTGTCGGACTTCTATGTTATTCAGTGCTGTGGTCACAAATAACTTAAAGTTAATCTTAACTAAAGTGTTTTTGAAAAAGATAAATGGATCACGTCTGAGGGATCTGGGTGGATAAATGGATCACGTCTGAGGTGATTTGGTGGATAAATGGATCACGTCTGAGGTGATCTGGTGGATAAATGGATCACGTCTGAGGTGATCGGGTGGATAAATGGATCATGTCTGAGATGATCATAAGTTGTCAAAGTTAATATGATCATATCTGAGATGATCGAATGTTCAAAATGTCTAATCTATAATCAAAGGGTGTAAAATGCAAATTGGTCACAAATTCAAAATCATGAGTATGACCCATACGCACGATTAGACCATAAGTAAGGACCAACCGTGCGAATGGACCATACTCATGCCCTAGACAACCGAATGGAGCATGAGTATGAACCATTCACACGAATGGCTTACAAGATTGAGCCAGTCGCCCGAATGGAGCTGTGCGGATGAGTCAGTCGCCGACTGAGACCCAGTCGGCCGACTGAATGTGATCGACTGAACCAATCGCATGACTGAGGTCCAATCGCCCGAATGAACAGAGCGAATAGGTCCCGTTGCCCGATTGAAATCAGATTCAGTATAAATTGAGCCCTAGTCGATCGCATTCAACTCATCACCCTAAATCGCCCCCATATCGCACACCTTACCGTTACTCTGCCAAAATTTCATCTAACCAAACCTGACACCTTATTTTGATATTCTGACGATCTCGGTTGTTTATACAGGTACAATGCAGTGCAACCTATCCAAAATTTTACCGATTTGACATCAGAATCATGAATTTCGACCCACACAAGAACCGAACATAGAAATGGACTAATAACCTAACCAAACTGAGTAAAATGTGGAAATAAAAGTTATTAGGTTATTAGTAAAGTGATTGCGAGTCTAATGAACCAAAACACGACATCTAATTCTAAGTTTTGGTCCAAATCTGAACTGGAGTTGACCGAACAGTGGGTCATGCGACTGGATACCAGGATGAACTACAATCGCACGACTGAGTGGACGATTGAGCCAATTGGCCGAATGACCGATACGAATGAGATCAGTCGGTCGAATGAACCAATCGCACGCTCAGTCATCCGATTGAAATCAGTCGCATGATTCAATCACCCGAATGTATTCAATCGCATGATAGGTCAACTGACTGAACTCAGTCGTATGGTTCAATCGCATGATTGAACCAAACTGAGTTCTACCAGGTTAATTAGAACTGATTTGTGTTGTGTGGGATCTAATGCTATCTGTATTGTGTTACAGATTAATGGCCAATAGGTGGGCCATCAACCAAAAGCACAACATATGTGCTCATTTAGATGTTATGACTCGGAATGGTGCCGAGTTTGCGGGGATCATTGCTTTCTCAAGCGATCCAGAATCTACAGGGCTATTTCCACACCATGCACTCACTATAGGTCTATTCAGCAGGCCTTCTGGGAGGGAGCATCGGTTGACCGCTCATGCGAGCCTTACAGCATCAGGAGTTCCATTTTTGGTATAGACATAGAGATTACGGCTGAAGATATCCGGCGGGTACTTGGTTGGGTGATGATGCAGACCACCCTACCAGACTTCACCCACTGACGGTTAGAGGGTGCTTCTTAAGGATGAAGTACGCTGGGGATAACAACGCAGGTGTGCTCAATAAGAGCAACCTGTGTCCCCAGTACAAGTACTTAGCACATATCATCCTTAAGTTCATGGCTTCGAGGAGGGGTGGGTTTGATGACCTATCAGACCAGATTCAAAATGCCTACGTGGCACTGGTGCTGAACCACCCCTTTAGCTTCTCGAGCATGATATCTCATACCTTATAAAGAATCTGGAGGCTAAGGGCAAAGAAGGGTTCTTCATGTACCCTAGATTTCTCTAGATGATCCTTGATGAGAAGCTGCCAACACTGCCCAAGGAGAGCCACGACGCTGTGTCCTTGGAGATCATGGATGATACAACACTAGGTCGTATGAGAGTATATAGGAAGCAGGTCAAACCCCCGGTGAAAAGACTCTTCGGACATTTGACCCATGCTGAGTATGTGGCGCCTGGGAGGCGAAAGTGGCGCCACGAGGAGAGTGACTCAGATGTTCAGCAATTGCTCTACCATCTGACGACTCCGACGATGATGGTGATACGGGCGGAGACTCCGGGCCTGATACTTCGAGGGGCCCCACTACACACCTAGATTCCACTACAGCCAGCTTTCACCAAGACTTATGTCCTCCCGATGAGGAAGAAGAGAGTAATGAGGAGCCTCTCACGAGGATGGTGGGCAGCCGGGTGGTTGCCACAGAGACAGGCTTGAGAGCGGTCGGTGGACGCCCAGGGGAGTCCGGGGATGCTGCTGCTGATTCAGATCCCTCTTATGCCCCGGACTCGCTCAGTAGCCAAGGGGGAGCCTCAGTATCTCGAGGCACAAGGAGGAAGACGATGGCGCACCCCTACGGAAAGAAGGGGAAGAGGTTGAGGTTCACTCTGACATCTTCTACTAGCACAACTACTACCTCAGCCACACCATCCACCACTACCACCACCACTGCTACTACACCACCAGCCACCACCTATACCACCTCACACACCACTACCACACCCACTCCACTGCCACCACCTTCATCTATACCACCCCCAATCTTTACTACCACCACCACCACCACTAGTCACCTAGGAGGACGTCATCTTTCCCTCCTTTACATCTGGGTCTTCTCTACCTCACAGTGGGGTAGAGGAACAGCTCTCAGCACTGAACCGTATGGTGCTAGGCTGTTAGCAGCAGATGACGAGAAGACTGCCCAGATTCGTCAGCTAGTAGAGCTTACTACTGCACAATCTCAGCTATCTCAACAGGTTCAGCTGATTGAGCAGCAGGCACAGTAGATTGCTGCACAGAGCTCAGAGATGTCCCAACTCAACGAGCAACATGTCCAGTCAGCCAAAAGGATAGAGGAGTTGGAGACTGCCAACAAGACCATAATGCTGAGACTGAAAGGGTCAAAGGAGGAGCCTCTAAAGATCAGAGAGGGAGATGGAGATGATGGTGATGATGATGATAGTGATGATGATGATGATGATGGTGATGATCAAGGGGATGATACTGATGCTGGTGATGATGCTAATGATGATGTGATGATGATGATGATACATCTGCTGCGGGTGCCACATCTGCAAGTGAAAGGAGGACAAAGAAAGCTCAAGATCAAGGTGCCTCCACATCCGCCCCATCAGCAGAAGAGTCCATGATACAAGACAAGAGTAATGTCTAGTTGTTTATTTTATTTAAAATCATGTGTAACTGAATTTTGTAACAAATTAATGTATATAATGTATATATATGGTGAATGTGTTTCTCTTTTGATTATTAACTAATGATCGATGTGTTACATGTCTAATTCAAGCAGATCCAGATTATCAGAGGGATGAATACGATGTTGTTCCCCTTCAGCAGGTCAAGACTCAATTAACCATGATTCTTGATCTGTAAGGGATTGTCAGGGATCAGTGAGTTATACTCCTGAAGAAGGGGGAATAATTCATGATCTTACTGACGAGCAGCTAGCAGAAATGTTCAAGCTCAATCCCGATGAGATTGTTAAAGACGCTCCAACCTTTGAAGTAAACAGTGACGATGAGCTGAACGACATTGATGAGATAGAGATCGAAGATGTCACTGCAGCGCACTATCCAGAATATGCTGACACAGAGGGAAATGTGGTCCCCAATCTGGTGATTCCCTGGTCAGTGATACATTTGAAATGTTAGATAAGATGGAGCAAGAGTCCGAGAAGGTTAAAGAAATAGCCCAAGCCTCAGACATAGATGTAGATATCAGAAAGGCAGAGTGGGCTGCATGTTTTGAGGAGATCAGAGCCCAACGCACTGCTCCTAAACCAAATGTCTACACCAAGCTTTACAAAGTGAAGAAACATCATAAGGTGTCAGGCAAGATTATCACGTGGGCTCATTTTGATGATCTCAATATGTACGCGGTAAAGAGCGAGAAGGGTATTGAGTACTTTAGATTCCCACATGATCTAAAGTCTCTACCTGGTTTTGAGCTCAACCAGCTGGCTAAACTGAAGCTGCTAAATACTGATCCGAGAAAGATGTCAGGCTGGTTTGAGGCTGTACTGAAGAGAGAGTACCACACCAGGTGGGTCAACTTCAAACCTCAGCAACCTACGAGGTATATCAGACGGTCTGAAGTTGATCCCATAACTGGAAAGCCAAAGATTGTGCTGAAGTGGAGTCCTCCGCGCACGATGTCGAGAATCCCTCCAAGGGAAATGTCACAGGACTTCACTCCACACTTTAAGTGGTGGTACTATGATTGGAGAACAGGGGAGGCTGTCATAGTTCTGAACAAAGAGGGGAAAATGGATACGATCAGGGTATTTGACCCAATGTGGCTTACCAACTTGTTAGCTGAAGATGTTTACACCTTATACCAGTGGCCACTGTTCTATGACGCACAAGATATTGTACAAGCCCTCCAATTCCAAAACGTGATTAGACTCTGCTTTGCATTTGAAATACATGCAGGAGTTACAAGAGAGGAGAAGTACAAGAAATATGAAGAGGTTATGAAGAATGTGAGACAATAGATGAATCTAGGTCCAAGAGGGAGTTTGTAGATACATATGTACCTAGTTTCTGAGCTTAATGTAATATGTCTTTATTGTCTTACACATATGTAATAGTTGGGTACTTAATGAAATACAAATGTTTGGTTGTGGTTATAATGTTTAATATTTCATTAATGAGTTGTTTAACATGTATTAAGTTGCTTATATAGGTTTGTGGTTGTGTGAATTAATCTTGGTAATGTAAATGGTTAAGAAATATATTCAAACTTAGTAATGTGAAGTTCTCATACGAATGGCCCATGCTAATGGACCATACGCATGAACAACTTCATACGAATGACTCAGTCGCACGACTGAACCAGGAGACTGGATCAGTCGCATGATTGGAACATAAGATTGGCTCAGTCGCACGACTGAACACTCAGTCGTGCGAATGGATCAACCGCATAGCTCAATCGCACAACTGAACCATACTTGTGGTTCAGTCGCACGAATGAGAAACACTAACCTATAAATACTACTTAAATCGTGGAAAAACTAGGCGCTTCGAATCCCTACGTACCCTAGCCGTCTAGAGACCTCTAAGAACCTATTCCAAGTTCATAGATCACACTAGATCGATTATCAATCATTCTTAACGTTTAGATTCAATTTACAATTGATTCTACGTGTGTTCTCACTGATTAGATCGCCAATCAAATAGAATTCCGTACTATTGGATTAGGTATACACGTTTATTAGTTAGTATTTCATTCAATACTACGTCCTGACAAATTCCATATCAGATACACTCAAATTTGATCCAGAATGATGAAATATTGATATTGAACAAAAATAACCAAAATCCTCAAACAATCAAGAGCACTAATGCTCTGATACCATTTTGTTGGTCCATTTGATCGAATTGCAGTACAATTGATTTGTTCAATCGTTCAATAATAGACAAACAACAAAGATGAAGAAGAATAATAACAACCACAATGTATTCAAATATGAACAATAAGGATCCAATACAATCAAAAGAAACAAGCTCAAATATATTTTATCAAAGGAACAGCTTACAATAGTCTCTTGCAACAATAATATTTGATTAGGGTTTTGCAAGGGTCCTCAACAATGAGCAAGATCAAAACACTATATAGAAGTCATAGTTTCGCTGACAGTTTCGCTGCCGAAACTATAGTGTCGCCCGACAGAGACAACAATTTCGCCGGGTGAAACTAAACAGCTGACTACGAGCGAAACTGCAGTTTTGCTCCTAGTTTCGCTGGGCAGCAAAACCACACAAAATAACAACATCCAAAAGTAAACTAACACTAAAAATATTACAAAGGAATATAAACATAATCTAATCTAAGGTGAGTCCAACCTATACGTGATCTTCAGGTTTAGAAATCCGATTAAATGTAAAAGATAGGATTGGATAAGAGAAGAACTTTTCAAAACAATTTGATTTTGTTTGTATGTCTGAAGCTATACTTGGGCAATCATTATTTCTATTAACATAAGCATTTGAAACATTACGATTTGATTCATAAATATCTGAGAATGAACAAGCTGGACTAGAGCTAGAACTAAACATGCTATTGTCTGTAGTAGACTTTTGGGAAACAAAACTACTTAAACTATTCTCTATTGAAGACATTTTGGAATCTGAAATGCTAAGACTAGAGCTGCCCAGACCACTACTTGCACCATGATCATACTCCTCGTGAATATCCTTATGATTTACTCCTTCTAAACCTGCATACAAACTGTTAGTATCTTTCTGAATTAACTCATTAGTTGGATGAGGTGTGGGCATAGGAGAATAATAGTAAGTACTTAAAGGAGGATACACATGAGCGGTTTCTTCGTTTCCCAAACCAGACTTAATTCTAGCCCCTTATTTTTTCTTACAAAGCTCCTCATGTTTCATCCTAGAAATTGTCCACTTGTCAAGTTTCGTTTTCAATTTTGCTCGTTTCAAATTCAGCAAGTGCCACATGTCCTGTTAAAGCATTATTTCAATATTTCTCTAAAAGATTTCTTTTTAAATGCTCATTTTTGTTTAAGGCTTTATTTAACTTAACAAAATATTTTGACTCATTTGTCTTAAGTTCCTTGTTTATTTGTTTCATTCTTTTTCATTATCTAACAATAATCTCTTAGCTTTATAAACCCCAAATAAACATATTTTGCATGGAGGAGAACACATGTATTGGATTACCTCATAAGGGAGGCCCATACTACTTTTTGGGCAGCTAGCGCCTTTTTTCATTGACAAACTGGAGTGTTCTTCTTGCCTTCTTCCTCCTCTAATGCTTTCTTCCTGTACTCAACAGCTTTACTTCCCTCTTTCATTCCTTGATTACAAACATCCAACTTCATTTCACTTGCTTCAACTTCTTATGGTTTTCCTTCTTGAGCAGCTTCACAAACTGTCACTTTTCTTTAATAGCTTCACAACAGCCCTTCTCTTGACCAATCTCAACAACCTTTTTCTCATGAGCTAGAACCTATTTCACATTATCTTCACAAACCTGATCATCTAGAATTTCACATCTGAATTTCTTGAAAGGATCAAAGTCTTCAACCGAATCCACATCACTTTCCACCACCTCAGCCACTAGTGCATGATTAATCTTATCTTTAGTTTCTTTGATTTCAGCACTCCAATCAAAGTTTGGGATTACTGTTGTTTCCTTCTTTGGCTTGGCTTCTTCTTTGTCAGTGATTGGGATGACAATTGAAGTTCCAGAAGTTCCCGGTTCAGTGATGATTGGAGATGGACATTCTCTTTTGAAATAGCCTAGTTGCTTGCAGTTGAAACATCTCAATTTAGACTTATCATATCCACGTTTTGAGTTTTGATTTTGATTGCAAAGTTTTTCCTGCCTGTTCTTTCCATAAACCTTCTTGCACATAACGTGAGCATGGCCATCTGCCATTGGATGTCAATTTCCTCTAAGTCATTAGTATCCACCTGATACATGTCTTCAACAGTCATTCCTTTTCCCTTCAGCTCCCCTGCAACCAAGGCTTCATAGCTGTGTACAAACATTTAAAATAATGCCATTGTATCTTATGGAATTTGAGCAGTGACAGATGTCTTTGAACTTGAACCAACATTTGTAGATCCACCACTAGACTTGTCTGATATGCCATATCCTGTAGGCCCACCATAAGCTGAACCATACATGGACGAGTTTGCAACGGATGAAATCAATGTAGCATTTTATGGTTATACTGTGGCTGGCATCATGGATTGATTGCATTCCCTCCTTTTCAAATCCAAGTCAAAAGATTTTAGTTTGTTGATGACATCCATGAGTTTATAATCACTAAAATTTCTTTCCTGCTTCAACATCCTGATTTGCAATCTCCATCGCGGTGGAAGAGAGTCCAAGAACTTAGTGACTTGTTCATGGTTACCCAACTGTTCATGATATTTCTTTAAGTTGCTTGAAACAGATATAAATCGGTTGGTAAGGTCATTAAGGCTTTCATTTTTGTGTCCCATAAATGAATTAAACTCCTTTTCAGCTTGAGCTCTTTTGTCCTTCTTCAAGTCTTCATTACCATCATAAAACTCGCACAAAAATCATATAAGGATTTTGCATTCTTGTGTTTGGTAAAATGGTTGTAGATATCCTAAGATAAATACAGAGTTAAATCCCTGAATGCTTTCTGATCACGGTCGATTAACTTGAGGTCTCTTTCTGTAAAGGTTGATGCATTAGTGTTTGGTGAAGTAGTTTGACCTACAGTGATAGTAGGGTTATGTGGACCATTAACAATTGATTCCCAATGCTTGTGATAGGTGTAGTAGAGAAAAGCTTTCAAACAACATTTCCAGTCTTCAAAACTGTCACCATTGATAAGCCTTGATGGCCTATTAGGTGCAACACTTTCCAAGTCAGAATTAGGGATATTAGTTGTTGGCAATTTCAAATCAGAAGGTAGTTTCACTAGACTGATACTTTCACTGTTAATTTCGCTGTTACTTTCGCTGGGAATTTTGACAGCAGTTTCGCTCGAAGATAAGACAGATAAACACTAGTTTCGACAGCAGATTCGCTGAAACTAATAAACTTTCGTTCTGAGGACAATTTTGGCAGCGCTTTTGCTTGTCTTGGAAATCAAACAGAGTGAACTTTCATTCAAAGTGAGATACTTTCATTGACTAACAAAAATCAACTTCTAAGAACACAAGCTTGATAGTTCTGTTGAAAACAGTGACAGTTTTGCCGGATGTACAACAGTTGAAACTGTGAACCTTTTTAAACATGAAATCGACCTGAATTCAACCAAATCACAATGAATTTATGAGTTGATGATTAGGATAGCTTCGTATATAAATTTAAGATGTTTTTCAATCGATTTCCATATCAAAAACATAGAAGATAAGGTTCAAATGAATGGAATAGTGTTTTGCCCAAAAACCCTTCAAAAACTCAACAAATCAAGAGCACTATGGCTCTTATACCATATTGTTGGTCCATGTGATCGATAAACAGTGCAAATGATTCATAAAAACATATAAATCCCACTGACTAACCACAAAACTAAGAATGACACATTGAACGAGTTTCAAATATACTAAATGATCAACCAGTTCACACAATGAAGATGTAACAATGGCTCAAATGTGATCAAAGTAACCTTCCAGCCATAAAAAAAGAATTGCAACAATGATATTTTCACTATTAGGGTTTGCAAAACTAGCTTACAATTTCGCTGGACAGCAAAACTCTTTAGCCCATGACATAGTTTCGCCGGCGACCAAACATAGTTTTGCTGGGTGAACTAGGCCTACTGACTATGAGCAAAATATAGTTTTGCACATAGTTTCACGGGGCTACAAAATCTACAAATTACAAACTTCAAACTAAGTAAACTAACATTAAGCCAATTACAATAATAAACAAAAGTAAACTCTAACTACGGTGAGTCTAACCTATTCTTGATCATCATTTACAAATATGTTCCTAACCTCTCCGTAGTTCATGAAAGTCCTAAGAAAGAGGATGTGGCAACTGAACAACCTCAGGTAGATAAGGAGGTTAACAAACAAAATATGATCAACTACCTGAGTGCCACATGCCTTTATCAGGCATATGCACTTCTTCCCCTCTTATATTAATATGTTGAATTTGAATATCTTAAGCAGTCGGAACAACAATTCATCAATGAAAAAAGGATGCTAAGAGAAAGATAAGGGAAAAGGCTGCAAAGTTAAAAGCCATCATCCAAAAGAGTCAAAAGAAGTCTGCTAACAAGCAGAGGATGATGAGCTTCTTGAAGCTGTATGGATTCTCTGGAAGAAGGCTTGGTCTAATGTCTCTATCCACTATGGATGAGCACATTAGAGTAATCAAGCAGAAGACTAAATAGGGAGACCTTATGGACTTGTATTCTCCACCACGCCAAGCTCCTCCTAAGGTTGAGGTTAAGGTTGAACCAATAACAGATAACATAACCTGGACCTTCAGCTGCATCTCAGCCAACCATATCTTCTATTCCACAGTAGGGTTCTACTCTTTCTCCTTCTAAACTTGTGAGGGTAGAGGACCCAACTGAGAGAGGTACAATAGAACAACATGGTACTCAAGACCATCCCTCTGAGTTAAACACTCCAAAGAGGAAGAAAAGGATGGCCATGAAGAGAGTATCTAAAAACTCAAAGGCATCCACTTCCAGACCTCAGGATGAGTCAGAGCATCATGAGGAAGTACAACAAGAGGCTGCTCAACCAACTCCTACTCAAGCACAGCCTCTTGCATCTGGAATACCCATTTTATCTTGAACCTTTGCTGCTAATCCAGATAGATAACATGTTACCAGAGATCAAGGTGGTCAAGATGTCTACTTCCGGAAAGACATGCTTGATCTACCTCTGCATGATCTCCATGACATGAGAAGATATTATGAGAGTCTGAAGGATCTTGACCAAATAAGAAGGGAATGGTCTTGATCTTAATAAGGACTGTCAACTGCTAAACAATCTTCTCTGTTTTGGTAGCATCAGCCTAGGGGGAGTTTGTAAGGTTGTATATGAAGGCCGATGCAACCAAAACAACCCAAGGCTTCCTGCATGCATGCACTTAGTATAAAGTAGAAGTTGCTTCGGAAGTTTTACACTTTGCACAGAAAAAATACTCTAAGTGTAAAATCTTCTGAAGCCAAAGACCAAATCTTCCGAAGCCAAAAGATGAAGTCTTCCAAAGCTTCAAGGACAAAGTCTTCCAAAGCCATATGAAGTGAAGACTGATTTCTTTCGAAGAAAGAGTAAAATATGTTTTTCTCGGATGTACTTTTGCATAAAGCTGGCCCACTTTCCGCTACAACTCTGAAGACTCGCCAACTTGCATAAGTTGGTGAAAAGGTCTATGATTTTGTAACTTGTGCATATTAGAGTAGGCAGCTTCAGTACTTTGTCGTATTCGTTAACTATTGATCAAAGAAGAAGTTCTTGTTAAATAAACCAACTGATCCAATAACAATCTTAGTCTTATAGGAAGTTTTATGTTTCTTCCCTTCAAAACATGCTGAATAATGGTCAACCGAGTGAAATGCTTTCTGAGGTAATCCAATCATGTGGTCACTTTTGACCAATTTGTACATGTTTTTGAAAGTTCTACACCCCAAAAGTCTATGCCATAATTATGACTCATCAAAGATGCTTTTGAAAGTAAGCAAGTTTCTTCAATTGGTTGACAATATTTAGGTTTGAAAATAAGTATTATTCTTCCTAGGTATATTCAAGACAACCCATTCTTCAATAATTTGAAATCCTGGTTTTAAAGTGTAAGAATGGGTGTTTGTGAATTAAGTAGAATATTTCTTATCATAGATTTGTGACACACTCAATATATTGACTTCAACTATTCACAATAGTTAAGTTTGTTAAAGCTAAGGATTTATCACTATTCCAATGCCACTTATTCTTCCTCCTTAAAAGTCTCCACCAAAAGCCAGTATAGTTCTTTTAATGTGCTAAAAATTATGCAGAAAGGAACTATCTCCTATATGTATCGGAAACATTCACTGTCCACATACCAGATTTTATTGGACCATCTAAGATGACCCTACATGCACAAACAACTTTAGTAGAATGCCAATTTACTTGAAAATATTCATTAAACTTTAACCATATTCAACCCTTTTCTTTACTTAAAGGTTGAGTAATTTAACTATTCCTTTTAAAATTAACTTTGCTTGTGCATCATGTGGTTTGGTCCAAATAATGGTTTCATCCAAAGATTTCAAAATCATGATTTTTCTCCTTGTAGTTTTTAATTTGCCTTAGTTAACACGATCCAACTAACACCGTTAAATAATTCTGTTAAATAAAAGGTTATTTTAGTCATTTTAACGATAAGTTCTAATAATGTAACTTATTCAACTTAAAGGGACTATTTTAGTAAATTCTTTATTAATTTTGTAAAACAACTAAAACCGAACACAACCCTCTTCCTCTTCAACATCCATCTCGCACCACCACTTCCTTATACCACCTTCGGCCATCCACCACCACATCGCCTCCGTACAATACCTCTATCCATCCACCACCACACCACCTCCCTACACCACCACCAGGCATCCACTACCCTACCTCTTCTACCTACTTATTTGACCTTAATTCTAACCCAAACTGTAAACCAAATATAATCATCCATCATCATTATCAAAACATTGAAACCCTAGATTTGGATTCACGGAGGTTGTTCAACTATGGTGGTGGCGAGGTAAGGTGGTTGGTGTTCATTGGAGGGAAGAAGGTCTTGAAACCTGTAGAGCCAACCTTTTAAAGCTCTATTCATCACCAAGGGCTCGGATTTTTGCTCAGATTTAGGCTTCAATTGCAGGTGATGTAGATGTAGTAGTGGTGATTATTGTTCAAGAAGTGGTGGTAAATCGATGATTAAGGAATTCCGATTGTGGTGCGATGGTTATGGTGGAGGTGTGATGGTTGTTGTGACTTAAATCTATTTTTTTGGTTTCAAAGGTGGGTGGTGGTGGCGGTGGTGGTGGTGATTGTGATGGTGGTGATGGATGGTGATGGTGTTGGTATGTGGTTATGATTTAGGGTGGTGGTTGAGGTGGGTGGTAATGGTTTTATTGTAGTGAAGGATGCTGATAGAAGATGATGATCATCATCATCATTGTTATCATGATGATGATGATCATGATGATGATGTAGGTTAGATGATGATGTAGGTTAGATGATGATGATGTGGGTTAGACGATGATTATGTGGATGATGATAAAGACTAAAAATACCCTTTTGATAGACTATAGAAATAGTCCTTTTACATAAGACAGACCAAAATACTATTGCTTTTAATAGAAAATTTTAATGGTGTTAATTGGTTGGTGTTAACTTAGACAAATTGAAAACCACAAAGAGCCAAATCAATATTTTGAAACATTTGGATGAAAACCTTACTTGGACCAAACTAGAGGGAGTAAAATCGAAGTTTAGTCTTCTTTTTAATACTAATTATTTTTAAACATGTTAGCTATAAGATATGATAAGAATTACAAGCCGTATAGGATATTTGAATCATAAAACAAAACAATTGATAAACTAATTTAAATTGTTCATTACGTCGTAATGCGCGTGTTACGCACTTTATACGCACGTGAAATATATAAATGGTGTTAAAATTCATGAATTTCATGAACTCGGAGTATGAGGGGAAAACAACAATAAGATCATCCATAACCGATAAAAATATGACAAAAGTGGTACCTACCAATTTCGTTTATGGGCCACATAACACCCAATATGGATAAGCACGTAAAAGAATAAAAGGTTCAACTATTTTAAATTTCATCGAAGAAGAAAATCAAAATGGAACTAAACATGGTTAAAAGTCCGGCATTCGTATTTGTGTTTTATCTTCTTTTCATGTTGATTTGGTAATCTTTTTTAATCAATTATTTTTATTATTTTAATTACTGTGTTTTAAGAATTGATAGTCAAGCTGTGTTATTTTATTATTTTGTTTAAATATCTTATAGGTTTTAAAAATGTTATAGTGTTCAAAAAAGCAAAATAACTAGCATTAAACACAATGATGTGTTCGCAGACACAATGAGCTGGATGACGTAATTTTTTATTTTTATATACAATGATATTTTGCTCATTTTAAAGATAAAAACAATCATTTTTGTGGCGTAGATTTTTAAAATTAATGACGTACACAAAAGTTATAAACGTTTAAAATAGTGAGAAATTTTATAAGAAATGATTGTAATGACTAAAATGTCATTCCTATTTCCTCCAACTTTTATAGTTTTTAATCTGATCTTAACCATTTGTTTGAAAATTTTATATTAATTATTAGGTTTTATCATAAATATATCCTTTTTAGTATAACTGAACCTTACCAAATGGCAATAAAAGTGAGGTTTACTATAGAAAATAATGAAATTTTTAATTCACAAAAGTAAATGCATTTTGTAATTTCTATCATTATATGTAAATATCTTTTAGAAAGAAAATGTTCCATGATGGTCCGGATTCAGGTTTGCTTCGTTTGAAATTCTTTGAGGTTCAAAGTTTCGCATTTTACATGGAAATTAAACAACATGAAGTGATATGAATCAACGAAAGTGACTTTTTCGGTGATTATAAACATTCAAATCATAGAAGAGTCAAAGTTAAACAGAGCCAGGAGACTAAATGGCTCTTTTCTCATAAAATTTATTGAATTATGTTGAAAAAATCTATATATAATGTTTGTATGACAAATCAAATAAATAAAAAGCAGATAATGTATCTTAAAAACATCTCAAGTAAACAAATTTAACATTAAAATCGAAGAAATAGAATCTTGGTTTTATTATTCTTGAATTTTTAAGGAACACATCTTAATGTAAGATGAATTTTCTCTATTTAAAGGTTGTAAGTATATAAGTGTATAAACACATGTATATATGGTTAATAATTGCATATTAGAATCTACTATAAGATAAGTTTTTCAATACAATCATCACCGCCATCACTTTTACCATTATAACCAACTTTGTTGTCATAAACATTGTTGTCATAAACATTGTTGTCATCTCATGTTATGTAACCTAAAGTTTTGAATTGCATGTACTACTTGGTCTGCAATCTATAATTTATTTTGAACATGTAGCTAACACTTAATAGTTTAAATACCGAAGATGATGTAATCCACAAACCCCTAAAAACAAACAATCTTGTCAATTCTTTTAAAAGCATTCAAATGATATTTATCAAATAAACTTGAGTAAATTGTCATTTTCGTCCCTGTGGTTTGGTGAAAATTGCCACATTAATCCAATATTTTGTTTTTTCGCATCTGGGTCCCTGTGGTTTACAAATCTTGTCATATTCATCCAGTCCGTTAACTCCATCCAAAATTTCCGTTAAATGTAGGGGTATATTGGTCATTTTACATATATGTTTTTATTTTTCTTTTTTTAAACCTGATTTAATATATACTCTTTAAATACATTGCTATTTTAGTCCCTGTGGTTTGAGTGTATTTGCTAATTTAGTCCAAAAATAACCACCACACCACTACCCGTCACAAGAACCACCGAACCACCGCCACCACCCCATCACAAAGCCACCAACACCACACCAGAGCGCCCACCACCACCACGCATATCAGATCATCGCTAACATGTAAACCCTAAAAATCGACAATCAATATTGGACTTGTAACATACCACTTCGAAAATGCATATCAAACCCTACTAATACCTCTACAATACTCGTTTTCAAGGGTTCCATATACGTTTTCGAAGGGGTTTGTTATAAGTTTGAGATTAATGGTTGGTTTCTAGGGTCCACATGGTAGTGGTGATCTAGTGTGTGATGGTGGAGATCTAATGTGTGGTGGTGGAGATCTAATGTGTAGTGGTGGTGCCCGTCTGGTGTGGTGTTGGTGGTTTTATGATAGGGTAGTGGTGATGATTTGGTGGTTATGATGGAGTGGTGGTGGTTTTGCGACGTGGTGGTGGTGTGGTGTGTAAATACGAGGTCCAACTCTGGATGGTTCCGGTCTTGTTGAACTTCGATCCACCGATGCTCTCTGAAGCTTCACACCTACGCACAATGAAAACAACACCAGTTAAGGCGTTCCAGGGGGAAATATACCTGGAACGACCCTCCGGCGTGAGAGTAAGTATTGGTTGAATTGTAATATGTGATAGGGAGAATTAAGAAGGAGCTTTTGTGTGTATTCTTTTGTGAGGATCTCGATCCTCTTTACCTGGTATTTATAGTGTTTGCCTGCTGTAATCGTGTGCTGATTTACAGGGATTATTCCCCGGCAAATCCATTACCTTTTATGTTCTCCGACCGTTACTGAATTATCGGTTATGATTGGGGTGATTCCGATGTAATTAAATGCGGGGCACGTGTCCTGCTGGCTTACCCGTTCCGCCCGCATGGGCCGGGCTTTCGGGTTCTGGTACTCGGTCTTGTGTGGGTTATTTGTACCCTACGTCTACATAGTGGTTCCATCACGGGTGGTGGTGATATGGTGTTTTATGCAAAGGGGATGGGATTTTTGGACTGAATTGGCAAACATGTCCAAACCACAGGGACTAAAATAGCAATTTATTTAAAGGAGATATATTAAATGGGGTTTAAAAAAATAGAAAAATAAAACATGTATGTAAAATGACCAATATACCCTTCATTTAACGGAGAATGTTGGATGGAGTTAACGAACTGGATGAATATGACAAGATTTGTAAACCACAGGGACCCAGATGCGAAAAAATAAACTATTGGATGAAAGTGACAATTTTCACCAAAACACAGGGACGAAAATGACAATTTACTCAATAAACTATGTGACTCATAAATTAGATGTTTATGATATAAAATAAAGGATGAGGAACAATTATTACAAATGGATAAAAGTTTGAAATGTGATTTTGGGTCCACAAATTTGAACCTCCAATTTTGACATTATTTAATATTTGTCTCCTCAATAAATACAATCCTTTGAACCCTATCCTATCCTTTTTCCCATTCCTTGCCACTTGCATACGACGAAGGATAAAAGTCATGAGCTCATAACTCTTCACATGCTTGCTACTCCACCATAAAATGTTCATCCAAACCTCTCCATTTTAATTTGACTACAAAAGTCAAATACCATTAAACTAAATCTATATAACTATGATAAACAAATAGAAAAAGTAACTGTTTTATAGTAGAGGAATATTTCTATTTGAAAGGTTACCAATAGAGCTTCTTAATGGTGTAGATTACAATGTCTAAACTTGATTGAGGAGGGGGCGGTGCCCGAAGGCCCTTTCGGGTAGGGGTTACCCGGGCGGTAACACCGCCGCCACCCTCTCGGGTAGACCCCCGGATACCCAACCTCGGGTTGTACTAGCCAAGACACATACCGATTCTAACGGCTATAAAGCCGTTAATTTACCGTTGGAGAAAGAAAATATTTTTTTACACTATAAATACTCACACACATACACAATATTAATCTACACAAGCACACATATATAAACACAAACACAAACACAATCACAATATATTGTCATGGATCCCCGAAGGTAAAAAAAAAACTAATAGCAAAACATCCCGAGGTGCTGGTTCGAATAAAAGTTAATTATCTTTTGAATTATTTTAATATTAAAATAAAAGTTTCAGGGTAGTTCAGGGTAACATGTCCAGCTTTTTGGATGTTTCAGGGTAGTTCAGAGTACTTATAATTTGACAGTATGTGATTGGTGGATTTCCGAGTAGTTCAAGGTACTTTAAAGGAGTGTCCCCTCCTTCATAAGGTGGTGATAATTGAATTTGATTATAAATATCATTCTAACAAAGTCGTCTTCAAATTTCATAGTCTGTATACTTATATATCCTTATTATGATAAGAAGTGAACTATATAGTTGATCACTGTAAATATTTTTATTGCAAGATTGCTTCTAATTATTTATATAATGACAATTATATCTTATAATATATTTTAAGGGTCGTTTTAAATAGACACCCCATTATTTTAAATCAACACCTCAAAATTCTATACGGGTCATATAGCCCCATACGCGTCGTATAGGGGGGGGGTCGTATAGCCCTATGTAACATCGCGTATTTTCATAAATAAAAGTTAATTTATTAAACAATTAAGTTTAATACGTTGACATTAATCACAATAATTATAATAATAATAATAATAATAATAATAATAATAATAATAATAATAATAATAATAAGAATAATAATAATAATGAAAAAAAAAATAATAAGTTTAATTATAAACCTTTTTACATGAAATAATAACCATCTAAAATTTTAGGGGTTAAATTGTAAATTAGATAAAACTAAAACCAAACTTTGGAATTCAGGTGTCAAACATTGGAAATTTCAGGGACCAATGATGTAAATATCACAAACACACCCAGCCTTTTCTTCCCCGATCGCACCCACGCGTTGTCGGCCCCTTTACACGTCTAGATCGCACAAACACCCTATTATAATCGAATTAAACGAATATGAACTACCATAAATCAGTTTCTAATCAACTCTCATTCTCAATTTCTCTTAAAACGAACTCAAACACCTTCGTTCGAACACCTCACGGTTCGCGACCTGCATCACCCTTGAAATCCCATCTCCGGTCAGTTTTAATCGAAATTGATAACGGGCTTTTGTTTGTAATCATCATTCAAAGCTTCCTTCAAGTTTAATTTGATTCTAATCACGGTTTGAGCACCATTCGAATACCTTCTTCATCGCGGATCTGCAACTGTTCGAACACCACAAATCGAGCTTCAAAACTTGCAATTGGCAGAGGGTTTCTAGTCCCAATCATCATACGAAGCTTCCCATCAGTTTAATTTGATTATAATGTCCATTTGAGCATCAAACAATTGATACCTTCGTCGCGACCTGTTCTACACTGGGTAAGACTCGATTTGATCATTATACGATTAATTACACACACCCACACACTCGGTTTTTGATGGGGAATAAAAGCCCATGATTGCAGAAGCATTCTATATCGATTTGAGCTTCGATTTGGGTCTGGTTCGAACTAGGGCTCGGATGAATCGGGGATTGGATTGGGGTTGATTGGAAACGATGTTTAAAACTATTTGAAAACCATTAAAATCGCTGATCAGGCTCTTGGCCTGCTGGTAACCGCGCCCCATTCTACACCCGAGGTCCCGGGTTCGAAACCCGGCCACCTCTATAATTTTAAACTATTTTTTTAGGCTCTTATAAGCCTTTAAAAACTCTAAAAAAATTTTCTAAAAATCATAAAAAAATATTTGAATCATTAAAAATATTTAAACAACTAAATTATTTTTCTGAAATTTATTTTAACATTTTATCTATTTTTAATAAATGTTTTAAATAAATAAAACTACAAATAATACAAATTATTTAAATAAAAATGAACTCCTAATAATAATTTAATTTATTAAATTATTATTTGACACTATATTATTTTTAATTATTTCACACAATATTTATTATTGTTTAAATAATGATTAAATATATAAATTTTTATATTTAAATCATTTCAAATAACAATTTCATTTCTTTTAAATAATTAAACATATTAATTAATTATCACATAATTAATTAATAAAATTAATTATTTATTTTTCCACACGTTAACAACAAATTAAACGGATACGTAAACTGATACGTTTATTTTAAATCTTAAACATAATCATTTTCAATAAATTCATTTTATTTATTTCAAGACATTTAAATTAAATAAATTAGTTTATTTAAACTACCATTCAAAACCAAATGGAAATCCTAATACATTCCCAAATTCTCAAATACTATTATTCTAATTCGATACACCGTTCCTTAGGTTAATCATAAGGAAATTGTAGGTGTCAAATCTATCACGATCAAAATTCAATCTCATCAATCATGTGAGTATTCATATCCCCTTTTATATCATTTCCTATTTGGGGGAAATCATGTGATACAATATATTCAAACATGATATTCTATTGTTGTTTCATTCTAAATTCAATTCAAGACAGGTTATGTTATTACTTGCAATTATGTGAACATGCTGTGATAAACTGGACGACAGTAAAACCCTAATTCAATCAATCAATCAATCCTGGCAACAATGTAGATCTACTGGTTTGGATAACCCACCCCATATGAATAGTCGAGTGGTGATTGTGCCAGAGGCAGGAGTTAAACTATGGTGTATGTGTGGAGTCTATTATTTGCAAGTGTCAAGTCAAGGGGTTGTTATTGTGTCAGTTTATCTATATGCTTTACTATTGCAATATAAGTCTTAATGTTACCTTGTGAATTGAATTATTCTCAATCAATCAATCAATCTATATGTATACTCAAAACTGTGATTACTCACCAGCTAATTCGTTAGCTGACTTTATTTTCTCACATGATTTCAGGTTAAGCAAGCTAGTGGACTTCTACTTGATCATATAAGACCTGGACTTAGTCAAAACAAAAGACAATTATTATTTGTGACTTTAACTGTTGTATTTGTATCTGTTAAATTCATGTTATCCTGTAATCTGATTTTAATATTATTTCCACTATTAGACAATCATGTGTTATGAACAATCAATCATTCCCTCGTCCGCTCCGATGATTCCGCCGTTGGTCGGGGTGTGACAGATTGGTATCAGAGCCATGGTTATAGGGAATTAGGTTATTAGAAATGGAATGACCTAGACTATAACTAAGAACCCTTACACATGAGTCCTCTCATGTATTTTACATGCTTAGATAGGATTTTATGTGCCTTACATGTTTATACTTGATTATATGATTATCTGCCTTATGTGATTCTTCTTATACTTTGAATCTATCAATATACACACGAATCTTAACTCATATTCTAAGGCATTGTGTGCCTAATTCAAGTGATTTCAAACTCCAAAACTCGATTGTTATCATGGTTTTCAAATCTCGTCAAAGTCCGTGTCACATGACCGAGAACATGCAATGCTGGAAGAGTGGGATACCTGTATCTTAAGGTGTTCTGTCTAGGCAAGGTATTCATACAACTTGATTACTTTACCTGGGAACCCTCGAGATGAGTATTCGCTTATAGGTACGCATGTCCTCGTTAAGGTTGTGGTGGACACAAATACTTTGATAAGTCAACGTATTCGTTTTGGTTTGCGAACCGAACGTTTACACTCCTAACCTCTCATTGTTATTTCAAACAATCTCATTAACGATTTATTATGTTGAAAAGTTTTAAAAACCAATTACCCGTTTCTCATAGAG
This sequence comes from Flaveria linearis, assembly GCA_024085815.1. Classification (NCBI taxonomy): domain Eukaryota; kingdom Viridiplantae; phylum Streptophyta; class Magnoliopsida; order Asterales; family Asteraceae; genus Flaveria; species Flaveria linearis. Next base: position 34,210 of record JABSNV010001126.1, on the reverse strand, counting down.
GTTTCTTCTTTCCATATTATACAGCATGTCTTCTCGTCAAATCCGTTCACGATCTAGAAACTCTGGCCGTAAGATTTCTGCTATTGTAGCACGTGAAGTTACTGCGGTCATCCCAACTCTACTTACCCATTTGAACCAAAGCAACAATACTGTCCAAAACCCAATTGCACCAAACCCTCCCAAAACTTATACTTACAAATATTTCAGTTCTTGCAACCCCACTAAGTTCAGTGGAACTGAAGGAGCTACCGGATTACTACAATGGTTCGAAAGCATCGAGAACACTTTCCTAAATAGCGAATGCCCTGAAAATCTAAAAGTCCGGTATGCCACAAGTGTTCTTCAGAACGCGCACTTACTTGGTGGAACGGGGAGAAACGAACCCGTGGAACTGAAACTACTCTAGCCTTAACATGGACTGAAGTTAAGGATCTCATGACTAAAGAGTTCTGCCCAAGAAATGAAGTCCGGAAACTGGAAGCTGAGTTCTGGGAATTAACCCAAGACAGTGGCGAGAACCTCACATACACTAACCGATTCCACGAACTGAGCCTTTTGGTACCGCATCTTGCTACCCCTACCTCCCGAGCCATCGAGAAATACATTGGTGGTCTACCCATGCAGATTCAGGATACGGTGCTAGGAAGGAATCCTTCAACACTAGAAGATGCTATCAGGCTGGCTGCACAGTTAACCGATAATCATGTGAAAGCTGGTTCCTTAACCCGGAAGAGATCGAAGAAGAATACCGATAAACTTCATAACGAAACCGTCAAAATCGATCAACCCGAGCTTTCCAAGAACAAAAAGAGGAAGGCTCAATCTCAAAACTTTGCTGTGATTACCCCTGCTGTGCCAATTAATCAAGTCCCTCCAACTCGTCAACCAGCAGTAAACAACCAATCGCTGATGAAAAAGCCATACGCTGGACCCCATCCACTGTGTAACATCTGCAATTACCATCATCCCGCTAACACTCAGTGTTGTCAATGCACAAACTGTGGTCGTTTGGGTCATACATTCAACGTGTGCAGGAGTGCTGCTAAAGCTTCTACCAATACACCAGTTCACCAACATCTTCCTACAAATACCCAGGGTCGTGCATGCTATCAATGTGGTGATCCGAACCATTTTCGCAATCGATGCCTCAACTTGTCAGCCTAGTTCCTACGGCTCAAGGACGTGTTTTCAACATTAATGCTCAACAAGCTCAAGCCACTAATGATGTGGTGTTGAATAATTCTTGTCCTTGATTTCGTCTTCCTGATTTAATTCAAGATTTGTAATCGTGATTTCCTTTTGTTACATTGATGTAATTTGAAAATTTCTAAATTTCTAATTGAGATATTTTTCCTTTCGTTGTTAAGTCTAACTTTGAACCGTTTGCACCGTGGGAGATGCAAGAGTTTGCAAGTCAACCTATGACTAAAACACTCGTATCTCCTAAATGATTCTAACTCATCAAAACAGGGGTGATTCCCTTACTTTGATGATGATTCTTTATTCATTTCAATAAATGGTTTTCCAATGACGTGTTTTATGAAATTTTATCCTCTGGATTAGGGTGATTTCCTTATCTCGAGGACTAACTTCAATTATTCACTTTGGAACTTGCATTTCACAAATGACATGATCTCACCAAAATAGGATTGAAACCCGTACTTTGGTGACAAATGTCAATCTTCAATTGTTTTCTTGTTATTATGAAATTCAATCATCAAGATAGACGTAAATTTCATACCTTGATGATAATATCATTTTTATGGATTGTATTTTTCAAATGAAACGACCTCATCAAAGTAGGAGTGAATTCTGGATTTTGATGAAGAAGTTCATCTTGTTATATTTTGTTTTTTGTAAAAAAATTCATCGTTAAGATAGGAGTGATTTCCCTTACCTTAATGGTGAGTTATCTCGTCTTATTTCTGTAGATCCTCAGATCAAACTTTTTGGATTGGTAAGCTAGTGGTCATACCTTGAAAGTACACCATCAAGTTAGGGGTGAAAACCATACCTTGATGACTATTCTCATTTCTTGATCTCCAACTTACCATGGTTGTAATCAAGTGACGAGACGCATGTATTAACTTGAAGGGTGAAATAATGTTAGTGTTTCGACCTATCAAGCCAAAGAATGATCTCTGAACTTGAACAGAGACCTGATCGTTTTAAGTAATTTTGATTCTAAGCTTGGAACATTTAAATTCTTAAATCGATTTCTTTTTCCCATGTTTTGACTCGATCTAACTACATCAAACCATTAATTCCTTATCTATTGACTTTCATTGTGAGTTATCATCAAAACCTGATTACGTGATGGTAGTCTTCCTAAACAATCTTTGTCAAGCAAAGATATTATCTCTGATCGCGATGGTCGCTTCATCTCTCGTTTCTGGAAACGTTTCCAATCAGCTCTCAAAACTCAACTGAATCTTAGCACGGCCTATCATCCGCAAACTGACGGTCAGACTGAAAGAACGATACAAACCCTCGGGGATATGCTTCGGGCTTGTGTCATTGATTTCAGTGGATCGTGGGATTCCCATCTTCCGTTGATTGAATTCTTTTACAATAACAGTTACCAAACCAGCATCCAGATGGCACCATTTGAGGCCTTGTATGGACTGAAGTTGGTGAATCACAAATTACTGGTCTGGAATTGATACAAGAAACAACCGACAAAATTCATAAGATCCGTGATAACTTGGTCGCTGCTAGAAATCGTCAAAAGCATTATGCTGATAAAGACGTAAGCCCATGGAATACAATGTCGGTGATCTCGTACTTCTTAAGGTATCACCTTGGAAGGGAGTGATTCGCTTTGGAAAGAAAGGGAAGCTAGCACCTCGTTACGTGGGTCCATTCAAAGTGCTCGAGCGAATTGGGAAAGTGGCCTACAAGCTTGAACTACCTCAAGAGCTCAGCAATATACATCCGACGTTTCATGTTTCAAATCTCAAGAAATGTCTTGCCGACGAAAATCTTCACATTCCACTCGATGAAGTTCAGATTGATGAATCTATGCACTTTATTGAGAAACCTGTGGAGATTATGGATCGGGAAGTCAAACAAAACAAACGCAGTCGGATACCTATTGTCAAAGTCCGCTGGAAATCTAAACGTGGCTCAGAATTCACCTGGGAACATGAGGACCAAATGAAATCCAAGTACCCGCATCTTTTCGTTTCAGCCTCCTTGTGAACAAATTTCGGGACGAAATTTCCTAAAGCAGGGGAGACTGTAACATCGCGTATTTCATAAATAAAAGTTAATTTATTAAACAATTAAGTTTAATACGTTGACATTAATCACAATAATTATAATAATAATAATAATAATAATAATAATAATAATAATATAATAATATAATATAATAATAAGAATAATAATAATGAAAAAAAAAATAATAAGTTTAATTATAAACCTTTTTACATGAAATAATAACCATCTAAAATTTTAGGGGTTAAATTGTAAATTAGATAAAACTAAAACCAAACTTTGGAATTCAGGTGTCAAACATTGGAAATTTCAGGGACCAATGATGTAAATATCACAAACACACCCAGCCTTTTCTTCCCGATCGCACCCACGCGTTGTCGGCCCCTTTACACGTCTAGATCGCACAAACACCCTATTATAATCGAATTAAACGAATATGAACTACCATAAATCAGTTTTCAATCAACTCTCATTCTCAATTTCTCTTAAAACGAACTCAACACCTCGTTCGAACCCTCACGGTTCGCGACCTGCATCACCCTTGAATCCCATCTCCGGTCAGTTTTAATCGAAAATGATAACGGGCTTTTGTTTGTAATCATCATTCAAAGCTTCCTTCAAGTTTAATTTGATTCTAATCACGGTTTGAGCACCATTCGAATACCTTCTTCATCGCGGATCTGCAACTGTTCGAACACCACAAATCGAGCTTCAAAACTTGCAATTGGCAGAGGGTTTCTAGTCCCAATCATCATACGAAGCTTCCATCAGTTTAATTTGATTATAATGTCCATTTGAGCATCAAACAATTGATACCTTCGTCGCGACCTGTTCTACACTGGGTAAGACTCGATTTGATCATTATACGATTAATTACACACACCCACACACTCGGTTTTTGATGGGGAATAAAAGCCCCATGATTGCAGAAGCATTCTATATCGATTGAGCTTCGATTTGGGTCTGGTTCGAACTAGGGCTCGGATGAATCGGGGATTGGATTGGGGTTGATTGGAAACGATGTTTAAAACTATTTGAAAACCATTAAAATCGCTGATCAGGCTCTTGGCCTGCTGGTAACCGCGCCCCATTCTACACCCGAGGTCCCGGGTTCGAAACCCGGCCACCTCTATAATTTTAAACTATTTTTTTTAGGCTCTTATAAGCCTTTAAAAACTCTAAAAAAATTTTCTAAAAATCATAAAAAAATATTTGAATCATTAAAAATATTTAAACAACTAAATTATTTTTCTGAAATTTATTTTACATTTATCTATTTTTAATAAATGTTTTAAATAAATAAAACTACAAATAATACAAAATTATTTAAATAAAAATGAACTCCTAATAATAATTTAATTTATTAAATTATTATTTGACACTATATTATTTTTAATTATTTCACACAATATTTATTATTGTTTAAATAATGATTAAATATATAAATTTTTATATTTAAATCATTTCAAATAACAATTTCATTTCTTTTAAATAATTAAACATATAATTAATTATCACATAATTAATTAATAAAATTAAATTTATTTTTCCACACGTTAACAACAAATTAAACGGATACGTAAACTGATACGTTTATTTTAAATCTTAAACATAATCATTTTCAATAAATTCATTTTATTTATTTCAAGACATTTAAATTAAATAAATTAGTTTATTTAAACTACCATTCAAAACCAAATGGAAATCCTAATACATTCCCAAATTCTCAAATACTATTATTCTAATTCGATACCCGTTCCTTAGGTTAATCATAAGGAAATTGTAGGTGTCAAATCTATCACGATCAAAATTCAATCTCATCAATCATGTGAGTATTCATATCCCCTTTTTATATCATTTCCTATTTGGGGGAAATCATGTGATACAATATATTCAAACATGATATTCTATTGTTGTTTCATTCTAAATTCAATTCAAGACAGGTTATGTTATTACTTGCAATTATGTGAACATGCTGTGATAAACTGGACGACAGTAAAACCCTAATTCAATCAATCAATCAATCCTGGCAACAATGTAGATCTACTGGTTTGGATAACCCACCACATATGAATAGTCGAGTGGTGATTGTGCCAGAGGCAGGAGTTAAACTATGGTGTATGTGTGGAGTCTATTATTGCAAGTGTCAAGTCAAGGGGTTGTTATTGTGTCAGTTTATCTATATGCTTTACTATTGCAATATAAGTCTTAATGTTACCTTGTGAATTGAATTATTCTCAATCAATCAATCAATCTATATGTATACTCAAACTGTGATTACTCACCAGCTAATTCGTTAGCTGACTTTATTTTCTCACATGATTTCAGGTTAAGCAAGCTAGTGGACTTCTACTTGATCATATAAGACCTGGACTTAGTCAAAACAAAAGACAATATTATTTGTGACTTAACTGTTGTATTTGTATCTGTTAAATTCATGTTATCCTGTAATCTGATTTTAATATTATTTCCACTATTAGACAATCATGTGTTATGAACAATCAATCATTCCCTCGTCCGCTCCGATGATTCCGCCGTCGGTCGGGGTGTGACACCCTATACGGGGCGTGTAACCCCCTGACAGCCCCATGAACTTTTCCTCGTAGTCAGTGTTGAAATTAGCTATACGCGTCGTATAGCCCTATATGTGTCGTATAGGGGGGTCGTATACGGACATATGGGGCGTATAGCTCTCCGACACCCCCTGAATTTTCTTCGTTTTCAGTGCATTCGACCCTATACGCCGCTTATGGACCCATACGCGGCGTATAGAGGGGTGTCGATTTATCTGGGTGGGTGTCTAGATATTAGGATCCTATTTTAATCTGAAATTCAAAAATTTCCTTATATAAATAATATATGTACGAAAGTGGGGTCCACTTGACTCATATCATGACTGCTTTCCATCCTCTCTTTCACCACGACGCCACCCTCCTGGGCCTTACCAAAACCACCGATTGCTTTCTCCAGCCACCAATAAACATCCACAACCTAGGATACTATAGTTAAATTAATAAGCCGCAGCGTAACGAAGTTTGTATACGCGTTGTACGTGCTATTAACCACATTAATGTTATTGTATGACTTGGCGGGACGAGTATGTCGGTCGTTTAAATAATCTTGTTTCAACTATTATGCCACACACCCACAACATACGAGACGTTATATTCTTTTAATATGTTTCTTTTATTTACTTAAGTGCATTAGTATCTAACGTTGGTCACAAATTTCACAAGCATGCCCATAATCACGCAACTGTTATTGTACGTCCCGTCCCGAAGCATGGGTAATTTTACTCGTTTGTAACTTAAATACCATGTCGGTGTACAATGAGGTTTTAACTTTTTTCCATTCCAACTTCTCTTTGGTTAAGTAACCTATGCTGCAATTTGCAAACAAAAAAACTATCCAACCGAAGTGGTTCTTCCTCTATATACCATTGTTGTTAGGACCGGATCGGACCGGCCGGACCGACGGTTCGACCGCGAATCGGTGGCTGGTCCGGTCCGGTCAGGGGTGATTCGTTTTTGACCATTTGAAACCGGCCGGTCCGAACCGAACCGGCGGTTGGACCGGCGAACCGGCCCGGTTCCGACCGGTTTTCTATTTTTTTTTTTTATTTTAGTGGGTAAAAACGGGGTGTTAAACCATAAATCAGTACGTAGGATATATAAATATAGTTAAGTTTTATATATAACTATAAAATATATGTATAAATCATATATAAATTACTTATATTTAATTACATATATAAATATAATTAAAATATAGTTAAATCCGGTCCAACCGGTCCGACCGGTCCGACCGGTCCGACCACCAAACCAGTAAGCTGTCCGGTTCAACATCGATCCGATTCTGAAAACATTGCTATATACTGAGGTTTGGATACGAGTTGGGATGCAGACTCTTTTTTTCTTTTTTCTTTTTTCTTTTGTATATATATAATTGTATTTCCTCCTCTTGTATGTTAAAACCACTCCACTCATTTTCTCTCTGCGGAACATATTTCTCATTGGTTATTTTTTTTTTTAATATCTTAAACATTATTGTTTTAATTATAACTAGTATTTCTCCCGCGCGTTGCCGCGGGAGCTTAATACAATTACTCGCAAGGGTCTAAAATTTTCCTGCACATAATTTTACGAGTTACAAGTAACGCTCATAATGTGTTACAGGAGAAGTTGAATGGTAAAATAAAAATAATTTAGAAATACCTGGTTCGTGAAGACCAAATGGCGACATCAAATTTCTCGAAGCAAAATACTAAAAACTCATCCAAGAAGGGTCTCTTGAATACTACATTCAAACCAATATCCGGCTAAACATTCACAGCATAAAAGTATCCAAATATTAATGTATAATAATATCTTAGTCCATGTATTCATAACTACATTTAAATCATACCTACCTTGTCCATTAGAGAGACAGCAACATTAGAAAAGCAAGGGAACGTAGGCACAAATGATTTTAGTGTCACCCGAATGGCTGCAGTTATTTGCATATCTACTAACTGAACTTTGATTGGTAGATAGAACACATTTAACACGAAAATCATGTTGGGATTTCCAGCCCATTTAGCCTGTAGATCAAAGACCAGACTGTCCTCGTTTAATTCGTGTACTTTCATGCCTGTCAAGTTAAAAATAGCAGCCTATAATTGTTATACAAACTTGCTGATTATATCGCTTACTGGAAACATTTGGAGCTATAATGTGTGCATTAGTAATTAATGAACATACCTTGAACTATAGGCGGAAGACTTCCAAATGTAAGGCTTTCAAAATCCATGGATCTTATAAAATACATGCCAATGTATTCAGAGAATATAGGTTCACACATGCTTTTTATCATACCACATATTGCCTATACGAGATTGAAATGGATGTGAGACGTATCACTTCTTGTACATAACAATCTGAAAAAAGATTCAAAAAGTGTCCAAATTTGTGTCACCTTATCGAGGTAAGGCCACATATCACGATTACATCATTTAACCAATCAAGCTGTTATAATCACAAAGAAGCCATGTTATGTTGCATTGTTCTTGAAAATATTTATATGATCAGTAAGAATGTTTAAGTTCAGTGCTCACACGTTCGTAGTCGGGTGCTTTACCCATAATGGAAGCTCTGGTAAATATCAAGCAATGAATCTTTATCAAATTCTTGGATCGGCCTAACGAATGGATTCTGCAAGTGTAGGTTGAGAAAGCTCTAATTGAACATATGAACACAATATTATAATTTATAAGATAACATGATATTGCCAGTGAGTTATGATTGATACAAAAGAATACCAATTTAAATGGTATGTTCAATTCTAATGAGCAAAAGTAACAATATGTGCTTATAGACTCCTCTCTAATAGCTTATTTGAGCATATGAGCATGAAATACCCTCTTCTATGAAGCCCCTCTGTAATTCAATCGAATCATCCATTGGACTGTTTCACCTTTCAACTTAGAAGTATGTTTTTCGATCCTAGCTTACTTAGTGGATTGAACAATGGTTAACCACTGATTAATTTCAGTTTTTATCAATCACTTTCCATCAACACCTAAACCAACTAAACATAATTCCAAACCAAAACAACATTCTAAACCTTAAAGGAACAATCTTGTAACACACATTTGCTTACCAGAAAGATCATAATCGAACTCCGTATCGCTATTACAGAACGGCTTCGGCTGGACGATTGAACAAAGTGACAATATAGTTGCAGCCCACTGCGACGGCGATGGCGACGGATACGACGGCGATGAGCTTGAAAAACTCCACCTTCGACGGCAATAAGCTTAAGGGTGGTTCGATTGAAGGTAAAGTTTGTACGGGGGAGCATTTAGGGTTTCTTATTCGCCTTTTGGGAGTAGAAGCCATTGTTGTTTTGAACTTGATCGATGTGAGCTCACATTGGATGCTTTCATCTTCTTTAATAGAAATGAAGATGGTGGTGTAGTGTAGGATTTGGGAATCGATGATGTGGATCTGGTGGTTGTGCGACGTGATGGATCTGGCGATGATGAAGATGGAAGATGTTGATACGGTGGAGGCGGCGGCGGTGGAGACGGCGGATGACGACGGTGGAGAAGGGCCGGCGGTGGAGGAGGCCCGGCGGTGGAGGAGGCCCGGCGGTGGAGGAGCGCCGTCGGTGGAGGAGCGCTCCGTCGAGAGAGGTGGAGGAGCTACTGTAGTACTGTAGCTAAAGTTTATATCTTTAATATATATAATAATTTTATTTTGAATTTCTATTGAAACCTAAAATTGGTTGTCCTCTAATTGTTAATTTTAATGTATTCGTGTTCCAATGCGTCCTAACGCACATGTCAAATTACTAGCTTTTATTATCTCATAATCTCATTATAAACACATTATTATATTGTCACGTAACATTTTATGGAATCACCAATATTTAGTAGTTATTAACCATATCCTTGATACTCTTAAGTCTTGTAAATTGATGGGCTATGTGCATAAACAAGCAAATAATCTATAGTTTGGAATTGGCAACAGAAGAGGAGACCGAACATCGTAAAAGAATAGCAGGAAGTTGTTCTTCAATAATAATTCATGTAGGGAAAAATGAGGACGAAGATAGATGGGTTTGGGAGGGAGAACTCATGGGAGAACTCACTCTTCATTGTCAATGGGGATAGTCGAGAGGGACATATTTAAATAAGAAGAATAGGTTGGACAATTCAATCTTTAAAAGGTAAATCGTCTCGGATAGCAACGTTAAAAAATCTCCTAAATCCCATCTGAATACCGACTCTAACAAGAATGGCTATAAAAATAATCTTTCAAATGATATTATGATTTATTTGAAAACTTGAAACTAGAAAGTGAATAGAAAACTGGCATCAACTCCAAAACACCAGACGAGATCAATGCTAAGATGTTAGAGGGTGTTGTCCTAGTAAATAACATGTTGAATTTTTCCTCAATAGTATATGTAAAATTGTTATTATAACAATGTTACATATACTATATATATGTAACGTTGTTATTCTATCATTGTATACTAGAATATTGGTTTTGTCTCTTATAAATTGTGTAAATTTAAATTCTTATGAATGTACGATATTTAAAGTAAAAGCAATTAGCGTTAGACAAGATCTATAACAATATTGCTCTAATAAACCCACGGTGTTAAAAAGGAGAGTAAAAAGCAATTAGTCCTTAAATTTCGTTTGATAAGCATCGACATGCCTTGGTTTAATTTCTCCGTTTCACACACTTGTGGCCCACTTTACCTTTCAACCAGCGGCGCAATCTTACTTGAATTCCAAGCTCACCCACCGCCCCCCTCTTCTTTCTCTCCCTCTAGATCTACCTCTCTCTCTCTCTCTCTACACACACACACACACCCCCCTTTCTCTTATAAAACATCCGATATTCCTAAAATATACATTACATTACTTTAATTTACAAAACAAATATGAAAGGAGAATATCGTGATGATAAAAACCCTCACCCTCCCACCAATATCTTCTCAAAGTTCCACCACCACCACCATCACCACCACCACCAATCACCACAACAAACACCGCCACCGCCACCGCCATCACAACACTTCGCCATCACCAGCCACCAGTTTCAACTAAGCAACACGTCAGAGGAGGCTGACAGCCGTAGCCGCAGCCCCCCGCGTGCGATCACAACCACCCCTACTAAAAGGGATGGGTGCGCCACCGCAAACGACGGAGCGTCCATTGAGGTGGTCAACGGCCCAGAGGCCGCCCACCCGGATCCAAAAACAACCAAAACCACCCATCGTCATCACCCGAGAACCCGACCCGTCTATGGCCCCATACGTCCTCGAACTACCCGCCGGTACCGATATCGTCGACGCCGTCAGCCGCTACTGCCGGAAACGCAACACGGCCTCTGTGTGCTGACCGGCTCCGGCACTGTCGCTAACGTCTCACTACGGCAGCCGTCCACCACCTCTGGTGGCACCGTCACGTTCCACGGCCGTTTTGATATTCTTTCGATCTCCGCCACCGTGTTGCCGTCGTCTTCCGCCGTGGTGCCTTTTGCGAACGGGTTCACCATCTCGTTAGCAGGTCCTCAGGGCAGATAGTGGGTGGCGCCGTCGCCGGACAGCTTATGTCTGCCGGACCGGTGTACATCATAGCGGCGTCGTTTAATAACCCTTTGTATCACCGACTACCTTCCGACGAAGAGAACTCCGGCGGTGGTAGTGGGTCAGTTGGGGCAGGTGAGCAGTCTCCTCCTCCGCGGTATCGACTGGCGGAGATAGCGGTGGTCATCACCAACCTCCGTCAACTGCGGCGGATTCAATGTCGATGTACAGCTCTCACTTGCCTTCTGATGTTATTTGGGCGCCAACTGCACGGCAAGCGCCGCTACATCCGCCACCGTACTGAATGAAGATCCTTACTGAATTTATTAGTGGTCCGCCATGAATACTTGTTATGGGAGCTTTATGATTAGAACTTTTGTTGGTTTTTCATTAGGGTTTTGAGTAACTTCTGATCTGTATTGTTTGATTGAAATCATCTCTATTTCTTTATGTAGTTATTAACCAAGAACACTGTAAGCCTTTGCTTATCTTCTTTTAAATGTTGATTAGGGTTTTTGAGTTGGTTTGATCTTCCTTAGTTTTTTCGGGGCAACTGGTTTCACACTTTGTATCGAATGATGTTTTTTAAACTTCGAATGTTACTTCCTCTTAATTAACCACTATTAAATTACATCACAATTAGCTTGAACCCTTAACTTTAATATGAATCTTTAGATTCAAATAGTTATCTACTTTGATCATTTACGTTGTAAAATTCTCTTATTTACTATTTACAATTCATATGCTTTGTTTAAGAAACAATGGTTATATGCTTTCATTTTACTTGTAAAATTCTATAGTTATTACAAAACATATGCCTTGTTTCAAAAACAATGTTACATTTTCTAATTCATAACCACTAATATATACACATATATGGGTCACTCTAAATTTATTTATTGCTTTAAACATGATCCACAAAGGATTAATGTGACCGCCTCCCGTTCTCCCATCAGTATTTCTACACGGTGTTTATAATTATTGTGATTATGTGGTTTCTACGGTTATTTTGATTAAATGGTTTTTATGTAATCGATGCTATTTTCTTTTATTTATAAATTTTAATGGCAGACGTAACATTTACATCCACCAAGAAGTATAATCAATCTTTGGAGCAAAAAAATCAGAGAAAAGATGGTTATACATTAGCCAGTGGTCGTATGATTTGACTCTTATCTGCAAATGACCCTTTTACCCTAAGAGTTTAACTGTATATGCAATCTTTCTGCATTTGTCAACTTGATTCGTGTTGTTTCATCATGTGTGCATGGTAAATCTTGACCGGAGGTGAAGAAAGTGGTAACCTTGGGGATCGTGACATGGACCATTAATGGAGAAAAGATGGGCTTTTTGCAGTCTTCTGTAATCAGGCTTCAGACTTCTGAAGAGCACAGTCTGGATACATATATGTAAAGATAAAGCTTTGATGGCTTCACTTTAATCCATTGGGTGGCTTTTCACACACACATACACCTTCAATTCATTCACACAGAAATAGAGTTTGCATGGGGCTTCGGAATGGTATTCAGGATGCTTACACAGTTTCCCTTTTGTGTTCATATCTATGCCATTACGCATGCTTGGTTAATCTATGCTTCCATATTACATGACACCTCCTATACGTCGCATATGAGTCCATTCGCGGCGTATAGGGTCGAATACACTAAAAACGAGGAAAATTCAAGGGGCTGTTAGGGAGCTATACACCCCATATAACCATATACGACTCCCTATTCGACACATGCAGGGCTATACGACACATATAGTAGATTTCGACACTGATAACGAAGGAAAATTAAGGGGGCTGTCAAAGAAGTCATACGCCTCGTATAGGGCTACACGACCCCCCATACGACGCGTATGATGTTATACGATCTGTATAGAATTTTAAGATGTTAATTTATTATTTTTTGATGGTTATATATGCACACCCATACTACTTTACAAAATAGTCCAACAGTTGGATGAAGAAATAAGAGCATTCACATCTCATTCTTTATCTTTATTTATATAATTACATTAAAAATCACCACTTCTTCTCTTTTCTTTCAATTAAATAATATATTTTTATACTTTTTTCATTACTTTTTCTCTCTCCTTCACTTACAACCACTTTCAAAATATTAAAAAATTTATAAGGGTTAAAAAGTGAATCATTAAATTTACAGATGAACACTAATATTTTCTCTCTCCTCCACTCACAACCACTCAAAACTATCCCATATAATTTAAGGATTCACACTCATATAATTATAAGGAATGGGTTGTGAATGCTCTAAAAAGTAGAAAGTGATTGCTTTTATCTTTTTACTTTGAGTTAAATTCAATTTTAGTACTTAATATTTGTTAAGAATAATAAAATTTTTTTCAAAATATTAGAAATATTAATTTATCTTAAAATATTTCATAAATTATTATAATTACATTCTAAAAGTTTTGTTAGTTGTTTCTAATTAATCCTAAACAATAAAAATTTTGAAATGAAATCGAAAAAACATATAAAAATTTAGAAGTTGAATTGATATTTTTAATATTTTGAAGGAAAATTGTTAATATAATCAAATTTTAGATAGCAAAATTAAAATCAACTCTTCTACTTTTTAGCCTAGTTCTTTTAACTTTCAATCTAAAAATAATCCGACGGTAGGTGGTGTATTTTGAATTAAAAGGTTGTATGTTAGTCTTGTAGAGTGCATATGGTAAGTGGTGTATTTTGAATTAAAAGGTTGTATGTTATAGTCTTGTAGAGTGCATATGATGATGATTTAAGCATAGAAAATCTAGATGTTGTAAAATAATTTCGTTCCAACTGTCACTTTAGTTTGTTTTCTGGGAATTTATAGTTGAATTTGGTTTATTGTTGTAACCTTTTGTAATATGAGTTTATTGACTGAATTTTTTTTGGTTTTAAGAAATACTATTTTATAGAGTAAATTACCATTTGCATCCCTGACGTTTTTCCATTTTAACCATTTGCATCCCTATAGTTTCAAAGTCTTGATTCGCTCCCTAACGTTTTAATTTTGTTCCCGTTTGAATCCAAATAACTAACTCCGTTAAACTGTTCAGTTAACTTTGTGTGAAATGACAAAATTGCCCTTAATAATAAAAAATTGAGTAAATTCCTTTGTTGGACCACCCATCTTATCTCACCCCAAACACATACACACACTCTCACTCTCATCTCTTCATACCCACCATCATAAACACCACCGCCACCCATCACCCAAATTATTTACCGCTGCGGTATGATCCTCGAGCCTATGAAGCCATTGGGTCGGAGAGTTCACCGAAGCCATCGACCGTCCCATACGTTGCCACCCGAAGCTAACTGTTGGCCCGAAGCCTACCACTTCAACCGGCAAACTCTTGTTGGTGGCCGGAGTACGTTTCAACGACGTGCGACCTTATACGCACATCGTTGTTCACTATCCGGCCATCCATCGCGATTTGGTGGGGATTCGAGGAGAAAGTCGTGTGATGTTAGGGCTCGTAGTACTCTGTCGGATCTGTTTGTTGTTGATGATACGAAGAGAGCAGGAGATGGTGGTTCAAGGGTTGAATCGATGAATTTAGGGCTTTCGATGTTGGAGACGAAGGAAACTGTTGAAGAAGATGATTATGAGATTAGGGTTTCGGATGAGCTCAAGAAGTGCAGTCACCTGCAGATCACAAGGTTCGAGGGTCGGTAAACAGAAGCTATTAGAATCAAAACCAAAATCAGCTTCAACCTCAAGAGGTGCAGTCATCTGCAATTCGTTGTCATTCAACGTGATGTTGGCTAAATTAGGGAGAAATGTTAAAGATGGATGAACTAATCCGGTGAATTGATAATCCCTCAGTGCATTTCGACAGATCAAGGATCGCTCCGGTGAACAAATTAGCCTGCAACAACACTTGATGCAACTATGACATAGACGAAAGCACATCGATCGAACCTGAAAGCCCCGATTTCTGATTGTTAACCACCGGTTCTAATCTCCGGCCCACCGAAACTTTTTTGCAAACCCGAAAGCACCTGTAAATGCCGACTGCAAGAAGACACCTTTTTAGGGCATCTGTAAATGTCGACTATAAGAAGAAAGAAGCAGAGACAGCCGACTGCTTGTAAGGGGCTGCGGTGGTGGTGATGGGTGGCTATGGTGGTGGTTATGGGGCTGTGGCGATAGTGATAGGGCTGTGGTGGTGGTGATAGTGGCTGCGGTGATGGTGATAGGGGCTACGATGGTGATGATGGGGACTACGTTGGTGGTGATGGGAACTACGTTGGTGGTGATGGGGCTGCGATGATAGTGATGGGGTTACGGTGGTGGTGATGGGTGGCTGCGGTGGTGGTGCTGGGTGGTTGTCATGAGCTCATGGTGATGACAGGTTGGATGTGGTGGTGGTGATGGGGGTGGTTGTGGTAGTGGTGATTTGAGAAAGATGATGCTTATGGACGGGACCCACAAGGTTTTATGTTATTATTTATTTTTAGGGGTAGTTTCGTCTTTTTAATAATAATTTTAACAGAAACATTAACAGTGTTAGTCGTTAGTACTCAAATGGGATAAAAATTAAACATATAGACTCAAATGAAGATAACATAAAACGTCAGGGGGTGGATGGCAATTTTGAAACTATAGGGATGCAAACGGTTAAAATGGAAAAACGTCAGGGATGCAAACGGTAATTTACTCTATTTTATATAAATGAACAAATTAGCTAACATCAAGGTAAGAGACAATTGTGCGTAGAAAAAGAAACAAAAAAGTATCTGATGGGTAGATATATGATGATGGGTTCTAGCATGGGCGTGTGGATATTCATGTGAATTGTAAATTATTTTTTTCAAAGAAAACGTTTTATTATTAGATGTTAAGAAGAAGCTATCATATGAGGGTGGACGGGGTTTTGTTCCGATTAGAGCTCGGGTTCGCACGGATTTCCTGGAACCCGTCTTGTTTCGCTTGGGTAACATTCTAGCCTTAAAGCACTACCATCCCATCCTCTATATTCAACCCCGTCTTTATATTTTTACAAAAACATCAAATAATTTACTTGATTCCATCCTCATAACCCAACCTCTTATTTTTGAGGTTTATTAAACACATCCACCATATTTGGGGGCTTCCACTCATCCTTCATGTATTTATATTTATTGTGATAGATGTGAGTGAGTGAAAAACATAAAAAATAAAAAAATAATAATAAATAAGTAGTATTATATTGAATGGAGATAGATATGGTGAATGAAATGGGAAAAAGTTTTAAAATAAGACATAAATTTACAAACTTGTGTTTTTTTTGTTAAATTATTATTATAGTGTTTTTATTTTAAAGTTTTAAAATAAGACCATTCCACCTTTTCTAATAAAAAATATTTTTTACAAATACTATTAATATAACCTTATTATAGCTTTTTTTAACACTGAGAATTTATATGTTTCTTTTTTTTGAACGATCAACAAATAATTTTTAAGTACGGTCACCCAGGTAAAACCATCGGCGAAAGGCTTATCACGCCCGCAGAAGATATGTTTTCTTGATTCTTGGGTTCTAAGTGTCTTGTTTTAGGCGAGAATTTTACGGAGCGAAAAAGATAGGGTTATTTATGATAAACACAAGGACATAAACAAAATATTTTTTCTTTGTAGTTTGCTTTTGTTCTTAAGGTTGTTCTTAAGATTGTTTTGATTTCATCGTGTATACTTTGTTGAGCTTTTGGGTCCATTGGTATTGTACTAGGTAGTACCAGTAAGTACCGTCAAGTACCACTCAATCTCTCTCTCTTTCTCTCATTAAAAATATATTTTATTTACCCTAAAAGTATTTATGTATTCGTAAAGTTCACATGGATCAAAACATTACGGATCCACTCACGAAGCTTCTTGAAAAGGCAAAGCATGAAAGTCATACTTGTGCCATGGGACTTCAATATTCAAGTGACTGGATTTGATCTTTAATTTTGTAATTAGATATTGTAATTCTTTATTACTTGAATAAATTATTTGGTTATAATGATTCAACTAATATTCCTATTTTGCATGTTTAAAATCCATGAGTAAATTATTTACTCAGAATGTCCGTAGTCGTTCATGCTTGTGGGAACAAGTATGAAAGTAAGACTATTATGAATTTGGATTGGTAGATATTTATATGGATGAATATAGAGCAAAGAGTTGCTGCCAAAGTTCATAGATATTTGTTGGATACAAATATTGGACTGACCCGCGTCTCAAATTCTACTACATGGAATTTACTTGATCGATCATAAGTAAATTTGAGTAAAGGCGAATATCATTTGGTATCCTTCAACCTGAGATACATATTGGGTTTTTGATATTCACCAATGTGTCATACCTTAAGCTAGTTCTTCACTGCCCTGAAATAATGGACAGTACATAAGACTATGTTTAGGTATGACACGAGGTGATTGTGAGAAACATATGTAGTCAAGATGGAATTTGTTCCTCTTATTCATTAAAAGCAAGATGTCTAAGGCCTGATCAAGTTAAATCAACAAGGAATGAGCATTCTGTGTCCTTGGATTTAACATGACATCTGAAACAAAAGGATAAATGATTGATTCACCTAAATCATTTCAAGTTGGATACTTGAAGAGGATGATGTTATTGAATGGCTTTTAGTCGTACGTATTAAGGGTAGTAAACCGTTGTTAGGCGGTATTTACTACTTGCATCAATCTTCTATGAATCTTGTGCAAGTGGGAGATTGTTGGATTCTTTATGCCCAAGGCACATAGAATATTGATGTGTTTAGTACGTTATGATCCAAGTCGGGTCATACCCAAGAGCAAGCTTAGCAAACACAAATTTTATTTAGTTAATGATATGATCATGCAACTAAATAATTACACCAATTTAGAAAATAGGTTTTCTAAATAAATTGCATATGAGATGGAACAACTTATAAGGACATTTTGTTCAAGAATATTATTTATAATGTTATTTAGATTAGTTAAATAACATCAAATAATATAAGTGTGTGTGTATGAGTTATAAAATTAAAAGTTAATTTCATAACTCAACAAGTATTTAGGTAAAACAAAAGTTTATAAAAATTTTAAGGGGGAAAAACCCTTTTTCAAGGGGACTTCGGCCGCCCCTTTTGGGGTGTGCTTTCATTTGTCTTGAAAAGTGCTATCCTTGATTACACACACACTCTACCCTCTCCCTCTCATACATGCAAAGGGCCATCAAAAACAAGTTTTCTTCTCCACTTTCTTGAAGAAAAGCAAGCTGAAAATTCGGATTTTGCAGCTTGTTTTGGTCGATTTTGGTGTTCAAATCCTAGCAAGAAGATGTTTGCTTGATGCTTGTGGGTATGCAAGATTGAGGGCACCTCTCCTTGGTGTTTTGGGTCGTTCAAGAACTTCATTTTCTTCATCTATCTCACGTTTTCAGCAGCTCTACAAGGTAGTTTGTATGTGTTGTATTTGGTTGTATTTGGTTGTTATTTTTTCTTGATAGCTAGTCCATTCACATATATTTGATCCTATGTTCTTGGTTTTGTTGTTACTAAGTAATATGCTTTAAATTTCAGTTCCTAAACATATTATTAAGCTTTGATTCCGCTGCGTTTTCATGTTTAAATGGTTAAACAACTTTGATATTGAGTCCAACAAACCCAACAAAAATGTCACCCTATAAAGACCGCTTGTCATCGCTATATGTGATTTTGACTCAAAAAAGTTTTTAAATAGTCTACGGTGACGAAGGCAAGAACAAATTTTGAATACAAATATTAAAACTAAATTTCAAATTTAAATCCAACGATAACAAAACACATAGTTCATTCAAATCAATCAAAATTAGTATAAGCGCTAATGACATCTACCATTAGATGGTGGTTGCATCTACCATTTGATGGTCGTTGTTGCTAGCAACGCATAGGGGTGGACCAACGCTTACGGGTGAAGATTATTAAAAGTCATAAACGTTGGCGGCAATGAAATGAATATGGAATAATGGAGAAACTATCAAAGAAAATGAAGAATTAAAAAATTAATTAGTCAAAGTGATTATGTACTTGTGAAAAGGGGGGGTGATATAGTATTCTTCCACTTTGGACTCATGGTGTAGGGTTTTGTACGTTAAAAATATAATTAAATTAATTTTAATTCAAATTTTCAACCTGCAGTTTGATGTCTTTAAAATATATATCTGATTTATATTTTTATGTCGCTAATTTCAACTATTTACAAACTTAGTTGATGTTATCTACTTGTTAATTGGAAATTAATAATTTACTATTTGGTTATAATTTAGTGTTTAGTCTATTCTTATACCTTTTTCAAAAGATAATAAAAATATAAGGGTGTTACATATTTTCTAATGAAGTAGTATCAAGTATAATGATTTCATTTATTTTTCTCACACCCGATCCGAATCAAACAATCGGATCATAGGCATGCCATAAAATGATTTTGTTGTAGTGAGGTGAGAGTATGGAAGATTCCGCATGATAAACATCCACATAAGAGGATGATGTGAGATAGAATCTTTAGGTTAATGCCGAAATTAGTACCGACAACTAAAGAAAAATTAGCTCATTAGTGCATCCAAAGTCGGTTGGTGAGATGATGCAACTTTTATCTGTGGAAGAAACATTACAACAGCATATAGAACAAAAGTTTTTTAACGTGAACGCCAAATCAAGTGAATGAAGTCCGTGAGCATATCCAAAGTTGTACTCATCTTTGGGACAAAAGACCTATGGGCTGCTGATTATATTCTTCTAATAACAATATTACTGAAATCTTAGATGTCGGCACAATTTACTCCACCATTGAATTTTTCTTTTTCTTATTTTTCTCAATTAACACATAATTTTTGATATATTTACGGGAGAGGATTTAATATCAAAGTTCATTTTGTGCATCACTAGTTGTTAACATGTTTTTTTAATTCATTTGTCATTATAAATAATAATTAATAACTGTACACATAGAGAAAAGTATAGTAGATAGATGATTGAAAAAGCATCCATATTAGTACCAATGTGTCTATAGAGGATGAATGAAGTTTGATGTTTGAAGTTTGAATTTTTGTAGCTAACCCTACTTGCCTTGCCACTCCTAACCTGGTCCTACCCCCTTTCCTTTTCTGTCTTGATGCATGGTTTGAATGGGTCACATATCAATATAGTGGGGTAAATTCAACGTCTCATAAAAGGAAATTTTAAAATATAGGGTCTGTTATGTTAGACCAGGTTTGTAACTAGCGTGACCCAGGGCGCGAGCCATCTTGCTAGCCACTCTGGACACGCATACCGTAACATGCGGGCGCTTAGATGGGCGCGATTGCCGCGCGTGAGGCTACCTATGAAAGAAACTACCGTTGGGCTCATTAGGGGTAGAGATAGACCATTGGGCTCATTTAAATAATTTTTTTTAAAATATTACATTTTACCCTATAAATACTATCAAATTTTTATAAAATTTCATAACATTCATATCTATTTTCCCTACTTCCTCTCTAATTTATTTTTAAATTCTCTCACTAGAAAACGTCGGATAATTGGGATGATGCGTTTTAACAAAGTTTTGATCTTATGGACGACAAAACTTTTACAAACAATTATCACGACGAGGTCACTCCGGATATATAACCGACTCAAAACGAACCATTTGAAGATGTTCCAACTGTTCAAGTAAAACGACGCCCTCATCACAAGAGTAAAAGCCACCGAAAGAGTTGGGGCCTCGTAAGGGAAAACTACTCATTGGTTAAAAGATGATAAAATAACTTTGTGTCGTGTTTGCATTATTATATCCGAAAAAAAGCCAAGCAGGTATTTTGTTAAATAATTTTTTGTTTTCGAGAAATTAGTTTCATTTTATTTATTTTAAACATATTGATTCAATAATTTTTGTAGTAAACTATAAAAAGTCGAAGGTGCTTTGAGTGAAAATTAGATACTCTTTCTACTAGCAAGTTGGTAGTAGAGAATGTATCGCCGACATGATTTTTGGCTATTGGGCTTAAGTTCGTAACTCTGTCGGATTATTTACGAATTTATATAATCGGGATAATCACCGAATGCATCCAAGTGGGTGTAACAACCAACAAGTTTGTGAATTCACTCGTGAAGAGTAGAACACTTGTTTGTCCACCACGTACGGGACTTCAACTGGTTTCAATGGTCGAATTTCGGGCTCCTCCGAGTCTATTCATCACGGCTCCTCTTAGACTTTCAATCGACCTAAACTTAGCCGATTCAGATGCCCAACACAATGATCAATAATGAGAAGGGATCGAAGGAAAAAGTCGACTCAAAGTGTCCATTCAGAATTTGTCAAACTGTAAATATCGAGACGACGGCAAAGGCAAAAACCTCTAAATCTAAGTTGAAGAAATTGGCTTTTATTATCCGTGACTTTAGTTCTCTCCGGTATCGAACAAAGCTTTAATGAAAAAAAGAGAAGAACAACATTTGAAGGGAGCTGGAAGAAGAAGATTAGTTATATTACTTTTTTATTTATATGTTTTTTATTTTTTTTGTTTTTAATAAATTTTATTTGATTATAATGTAAATTTTTTATATTATCGTTTTTTACATGTGAAAAAATTAAATAAATTAGTTAATTCGTTAAAGCCACTGATCATGTGATACACAACAGTGTCGGATAATTGGGATGATTCGTTTTAACAATGTTTTGATCTTATGGATGACAAACTTTTACAAACAATTATCCCAACGAGGTCATTCTGGAGATATAACCGACTCAAAACGAACCACTTGAAGATGTTCCAACTGGTCAAGTAAAAAGACGCCCTCATAACAAGAGTAAACCAAGCGAAAGAGTTGGGGCCTCGTAAAGGAAAATACTCATTGGTTAAAATGAGAAAATAGCTTTGTATCGTGTTTGTATTATTATATCCGAACAAAAAAAGCCAAGCATGTATTTTGTTAAATAATTTTTTACTTTTCGAGAAATTTAGTTTCATTTTATTTATTTTTAACATTTTGATTCAATAATTTTTGTAGTAAACTATCAAAAGTCGAAGGTGCTTTGAGCGAAAATTAGATACTCTTTCTACGAGTAAGTTGGTAGTGGAGAATGTATCGCCGACATGAATTTTGGCCATTGGGCTTAAGTTCGTAACTCTGTCGGATTATTTACGAATTTATATAATCGGGATAGTCACCAAATGCATCCAAGCGGGTGTAACAACCAACAAGTTTATGAATTCACTCGTGAAGAGTAGAACACTAGTTTGTCCGCCACGTACGGGACTTCAACCGGTTTCAATGGTCGAATTTCGGGCTCCTCCGAGGCTATTCATCACGGCTCCTCTTATACTTTCAATCGACCTAAACTTAGCCGATTCAGATGCCCAACACGATGATCAAGTCGGCTAATGAGAAGGGATCGGAGGAAAAAATCGACTCAAAGTGTCCATTCAGAATTTGTCAAACTGCAAGTATCGATACGACGGCAAAGGCAAAAACCTCTAAATCTAATTTGAAGAAATTGGCTTTTATTATCCGTGACTTTAGTTCTCTCCGTATCGAACAAAGCTTTAATGAAAAAAGAGAAGAACTGTATTCGAAGAGAGCTGGAAGAAGAAGATTAGTTATATTACTTTTTTATTTATATGTTTTTTTATTTGTTTTTAATAAATTTTATTGATTATAATGTTAATTAAATAAATTAATTAATTCGTTAAAGCCACTGATCATCTAATACACAACAGTGTCAGACTATTTAATCAGAGGTTCCATATAGTTCTAGTCACTTAGGCAGCATCTTGTAAACGTCAAATGTGGCAATATTATAGAATAACTTAAGTAGGAGCTCTATTCCATAACATTATTATTATTATTTATTTTATTATTACTATTATTATAACACAAAATCCACTACATAATCCTTCGACGCAATTACTGTACTCTTGCATCGGACCTAATCTGCTTCATGTAAATGTTACCACATTTCTTCTAATTTCTCCACGAACCAAAAAGAGAAACTTATGATTCTAAATTCAGTATGAAATAAATAAAAGGATGGAACTTTTTCTGTAGTATCTATTCAAAGTAACATGTTTAAAAATCTATACTTACTAATAAATCAATAACTTTACTGCCACGTGGCAATCTCTAAGGGCATTATATTTTCATTTCCTGCCTAATTATGTATTTGGTCTACACTTAGTCTACATTCATTTGACTAAAAAAGTCAAAAATATTTTGGGGAAATTACGTGAGAAATTGGGGGGATTATTAAAGAATATAGCCCTAATTTGCAGATCACTTTTTTGGAATCTTCCTTCTTCTAATTCTTCTTCAATAACAACTCTACAAATCATTTATGATTCTATTTTATCTATGAAACACATTTCTTGATTGTGTGTTTCCATAAAATGGTTGATTTGTATTCCAATCTTTAACCAAGTTACGGGATTCCTTCTTCCCCCCATCTCCATTGTGACGGAAATCATGGGTATATTTCTTTGGAAACCAAATCATACTTGATTTTGAATGATTTCACAACCATCAAAGCTTCACCACACTGGCGATTTGTGTTTATAAATTCTGAGTATAATGCATTTGACGAAGTTCATCAACATGTCAATTTCCAATCGCTTTCATCAAGATTTCTGCATCAAAAGGTATTAATTTTTTGTTATGTTTGAACTTTAATATTCTGCGATTATGATTGTGTAATACCTCGTGTTACTTAACCGAATGCATCTGAAATGTTGAATCGCTCGATTTGTATCATATTCTTTTAATCGCTTGTGACATCCGTCACCAAAGGTCCGTCTATCGACGTGTTCTGTTAACTTTTGTTGTCGGTGATCCCTCATCTTT
This sequence comes from Flaveria linearis, assembly GCA_024085815.1. Taxonomy (NCBI): domain Eukaryota; kingdom Viridiplantae; phylum Streptophyta; class Magnoliopsida; order Asterales; family Asteraceae; genus Flaveria; species Flaveria linearis. The sequence goes on along the minus strand of JABSNV010001126.1, from coordinate 10,090 downwards.
ATAACCCATCTATGTGGATATTATGCTTGTTTGCTTGCTTGATTATCCTTGTGCTTGTGTTATCGTTGCTTGCGTTGTCGTCATCTTAAAACGTTTTCTAAGATTGCCCCGTTAACATTAAACGCATCATTTTTGTATAAAATTATTATCACGAATAAAACCATTTTTAACTTTAAAATACTATTACAACATTTTATCATTAATAAAACAAGCCTAATTAATAACGTTTTTAACCGAAACAAAATTTGGGAACTCGGGGGCAAAGTGCAGGGACTAAAATTGACATTTACCAAACTAGGGCTGGGTATATAAACCCCATTTCCAGCCCTAGCCCTCATTCTTCACCATCTTCTTCATCTTCTTTCTTCTTCACTTTCTTCACCATTCTAGCACCAAAACCGCTCGTTTTCTTGCGTTTCACCGGCAAATCTTGGTTATCATCGTGAATACACACTCCTAGCAGGTAGACAACCTCGCTTGACTCGTTTCTTGCTCGATTTCACTTCTGCGTTTTCTAGGGTTTCGGGTGCTCGGGTTCATCCGAGCACATGAGGTTGTGTGGGCTTGTGTGTTGTGTTTTTGAGTGTGTTTCTTGCTTAGGTATGTTAGATGAGTGTTTCTGGAAGTTCTTGATATGTAAAACGAGTGCACGAAGCAGCCGGACTGCTCTGCACTCGGCAGTCGCGACCTGCTGCACTGGGCGACTGGGTCTGTTCATGCGACTGAGCCGTGCGATTGGGTGAATCGCACGACTGAGTCATGCGATTGGGTGAATCGCACGACTGAGTCATGCGATTGGGTGAATCGCACGACTGGGTCATGCGTCTGGGTGTGTGCGATTGAATGTGTGTGCGATTGAGTCCATGCGAGTGAATGTGCGTGCGATTGAGTCAATGTGGATGAGTTTGTATGCTTGTGCGTGAGTCGCACGACTGAAAGGCCAGTCGCACGAATGAATGTTCAATCGCACGAATGAAGTTGATTCGTATGAATGAAGGTTCGACCGTGCGTATGGAGGTTGAGTCGTGCGATTGGGTGTTGCATGGTACGACTGAATGCTTAGTCGCACGAACGAAGGTTCAATCATACGGATGAAGCTGATTCGTACGACTGAAGGTCCATTCGTGCGAATGGAGGGTTAAGTCGTGCGTCCGGTCCTGTTGCGTGACTGATGATGCGTGTATGTGTGAATTTCCTTTTGAATGTCTTGTGATGATAAGATAACATCAATAAAGTGTCATTGCTTGACCACAAAGATTAAAGTCAATGCTATTACAGGCACATACTTTTTCAATTTAAAACAACCTAACCTTTTTCAATGAACGACAACCCAATTGGGACTACAAATATTTAACAAGCACTACCTTTTATAATAATGGGATCCCCATATGGATGTCATTAGCAATGACGACTACTCTTCATACTTGGATCTACATAAGGTCCGATATGTGTATGCCTGCTTGTGTGTGCTACCCACGACCGAACCGAACAGCCCGAAATAACTAAGAATGTCATCTTATGCCTTATGCTCATATTAATGCTTGTCAGTAACTGTCAATAGGTGTTTGACCGTTCATAGCATTCTACCTTTGGAATATTCATCATACGTGTTTATCATCTATTCTGTCAGTTTCGTAGCCCATTTTTACTCTTATAAACCTTTTAAATATTTTCAACTTGGGGGAAAAGAATGCTCACCAACTTAACGTGATTTCGAGCCTCTTCCTAGTGGAAACTGGCTGCTACTTTATGAGTATCTTATCTTGCTTATCTTGTTGATTGATGCTATATAAACTTGACTTTATGCTATGTTACCACCTTGTATGCTACTTGGTGGTTTTACATTACTATGTGCTACTACTTTGATGTTATGTGTTGGTTGATGCTATCTGTGATTGCTACTACTTGAGGATGCATCGGCTGTGTGGTTCTTCTGTGTGGTTCTTCTAAGCCGATCATCCATTACAACCATTTATCCCGTAATGGGACCTAAGGATTGGTTTGGTTGTAACCTATACGTATGCGCTGTGTTGATCTTGCTACGTCATGTAAAACTTATGGGATGCTTTCTTTACAGCCATCAATTCCCGTGTGGAACCGATGTATAGGTTTGGCTGTAGCTAACTATATCTTGTAAAACCGCTTACACATAAGTGTAGTCGCGGTAACTCTTATTAAACTTACAAGTTGTTTTCATCTTAACATCTTTTATTACTTAAAACCTGCGAAGCTCACCAACAATTATGTTGACCGTTTTGAGCATATCTTTTCAGGTGATCAAGGTAATTGAAGATCCTAGGAGTGCTGCCTTTTAGTGGAGACCCTAGGATGCATTTTTGAGACTGAACATACATGATGAACAATTCATTTGTACATTGTTGCAGTCCATTAAAAAATTAACATTCTTTTGGATACTTGTTCCCGGGTTATGGGAAACTAAATAATTATTCTATATGGTTATGTGATCCTTACATGTTATGCTTATGGCTATGTTGTCGTGAATATTGACTAAAGCGACACAAGTCTCCATTTGTGTTCGGGTGTCGTCATGACACGCTTGTCATCATATTTATATTGCTCCTCTATCGTATACATGTGTTATGACGATTCCGTCTCGCTCGCATCCCCGTGTTTCCGCTATATGCGGGGGTGTGACAGACTGGCATCAGAGCCAGGTTATAGAGAATTAGGCAATTACACTTGACCTAGACTATAACCTAGGAACCTTCATGTAGATTTGCATGCTAAAGCTTGTGTGCATTTATATATCTCGTGTATGTGTTCCTTTAACTGTTTGGTTATCCTTCTGTTTTGTGATCTTTCACCTTGTGCTTGAGCCCTTGTGCTCGTCTCTTATGATATGCTTCCTATTGGATCTTCAGTTCCCTCTGCGCGCCAAGTTATCATAACCAAATTCGGGTATTGAGACCTAAAGAGATATTTGCAGATCATACATTGCGCTTAACTCAGATACTGAGACCGACCCGAGGACGCCATGTCTGAGTCCTTCAAGGACGCGGGATAGACAACCTCCGCCAGACAATATGTGATTACATGTTAGGCGCTCAGTTGACTTGATGGATTATTATGGATATGATGTGAAGAGGTCGGATGTCATGTACCCGATTAGGCATCATTCTCGGTACATCGTGGGGTGTGGTGGGAACGCTGCGGGAACCCTATATATAAACATCACCGATATAGCGAGAATATGCTTGAAATGGGCTGCATGGTGATCTTGACTGACCAGAACATGAAACGTTAGAACTTGATAAGTGGAATACTTGTGTATCTTCAATAACAACTCTACAAATCATCTATGATTCTATTTTATCTATGAAACACATTTCTTGATTGTGTGTTTCCATAAAATGTTGATTTGTATTCCAATCTTTAACCAAGTTACGGGATTCCTTCTTCCCCCCATCTCCATTGTGACGGAAATCATGGTATATTTCTTTGGAAACCAAATCATACTTGATTTTGAATGATTTCACAACCATCAAAGCTTCACCACACTGGCGATTGTGTTTATAAATTCTGAGTATAATGCATTTGACGAAGTTCATCAACATTGTCAATTTCCAATCGCTTTCATCAAGATTTCTGCATCAAAAGGTATTAATTTTTTGTTATGTTTGAACTTTATATTCTGCGATTATGATTGTGTAATACCTCGTGTTACTTAACCGAATGCATCTGAATGTTGAATCGCTCGATTGTATCATATTCTTTTAATCGTTTGTGACATCCGTCACCAAAGGTCCGTCTATCGACGTGTTCTGTTAACTTTTGTGTCGGTGATCCCTCATCTTTATAACCCATCTATGTGGATATTATGCTTGTTTGCTTGCTTGATTATCCTTGTGCTTGTGTTATCGTTGCTTGCGTTGTCGTCATCTTAAAACGTTTTCTAAGATTGCCCCGTTAACATTAACGCATCATTTTTGTATAAAATTATTATCACGAATAAAACCATTTTTAACTTTAAATACTATTAACAACATTTATCATTAATAAACAAGCCTAATTAATAACGTTTTTACCCGAAACAAAATTTGGAACTCGGGGGCAAGTGCAGGCTAAAATTGACATTTTACCAAACTAGGCTGGGTATATAAACCCCATTTCCAGCCCTAGCCCTCATTCTTCACCATCTTCTTCATCTTCTTCTTCTTCACTTTCTTCACCATTCTAGCACCAAAACCGCTCGTTTTCTTGCGTTTTCACCGGCAAATCTTGGTTATCATCGTGAATACACACTCCTAGCAGGTAGACAACCTCGCTTGACTCGTTTCTTGCTCGATTTCACTTCTGCGTTTTCTAGGGTTTCGGGTGCTCGTTTCATCCGAGCACATGAAGTCGTGTGGGCTTGTGTGTTGTGTTTTTTTGAGTGGTGTTTCTTGCTTAGGTATGTTAGATGAGTGTTTCTGGAAGTTCTTGATATGTAAAACGAGTGCACGAAGCAGCCGGAGACTGCTCTGCACTCGGCAGTCGCGACCTGCTGCACTGGGCGACTGGGTCTGTTCATGCGACTGAGCCGTGCGATTGGGTGAATCGCACGACTGAGTCATGCGATTGGGTGAATCGCACGACTGAGTCATGCGATTGGGTGAATCGCACGACTGGGTCATGCGTCTGGGTGTGTGCGATTGAATGTGTGTGCGATTGAGTCCATGCGAGTGAATGTGCGTGCGATTGAGTCAATGTGGATGAGTTTTGTATGCGATTGTGCGTGAGTCGCACGACTGAAAGGCCAGTCGCACGAATGAATGTTCAATCGCACGAATGAAGTTGATTCGTATGAATGAAGGTTCGACCGTGCGTATGGAGGTTGAGTCGTGCGATTGGGTGTTGCATGGTACGACTGAATGCTTAGTCGCACGAACGAAGGTTCAATCATACGGATGAAGCTGATTCGTACGACTGAAGGTCCATTCGTGCGAATGAAGGGTTAAGTCGTGCGTCCGGTCCTGTTGCGTGACTGATGATGCGTGTATGTGTGAATTTCCTTTTTGAATGTCTTGTGATGATAAGGTACCATCAATAAAGTGTCATTGCTTGACCACAAAGATTAAAGTCAATGCTATTAACAGGCACATACTTTTTCAATTAAAACAACCTAACCTTTTTCAATAACGACAACCCAATTGGGACTACAAATATTTAACAAGCACTACCTTTTATTATAATGGGATCCCCATATGGATGTCATTAGCAATGACGACTACTCTTCATACTTGGATCTACATAAGGTCCGATATGTGTATGCCTGCTTGTGTGTGCTACCCACGACCGAACCGAAACAGCCCGAACTAATCGAATGTCATCTTATGCTTATGCTCATATTATGCTTGTCAGTAACTGTCAATAGGTGTTTGACCGTTCATAGCATTCTACCTTTGGAATATTCATCATACGTGTTTATCATCTATTCTGTCAGTTTCGTAGCCCATTTTACTCTTATAAAACCTTTTAAATATTTTCAACTTGGGGAAAAGAAGCTCACCAACTTAACGTGATTTCGAGCCTCTTCCCTAGTGGAAACTGGCTGCTACTTTTATGAGTATCTTATCTTGCTTATCTTGTTGATTGATGCTATATAACTTGACTTTATGCTATGTTACCACCTTGTATGCTACTTGGTGGTGTACTTACTACTATGTGCTACTACTTTGATGTTATGTGTTGGTTGATGCTATCTGTGATTGCTACTACTTGAGGATGCATCGGCTGTGTGGTTCTTCTGTTGGTTCTTCTAGCCGATCATCCATTACAACCATTTATCCCGGTAATGGGACCTAAGGATTGGTTTGGTTGTAACCTATACGTATGCGCTGTGTTGATCTTGCTACGTCATGTAAAACTTATGGGATGCTTTCTTTACAGCCATCAATTCCCGTGTGGAACCGATGTATAGGTTTGGCTGTAGCTAACTATATCTTGTAAAACCGCTTACACATAAGTGTAGTCGCGGTAACTCTTATTAACTTACAAGTTGTTTTCATCTTAACATCTTTTATTACTTAAAACTGCGAAGCTCACCAACAATTATGTTGACCGTTTTGAGCATATCTTTTCAGGTGATCAAGGTAATTGAGATCCTAGGAGTGCTGCCTTTTAGTGGAGACCCTAGGATGCATTTTTGAGACTGAACATACATGATGAACAATTCATTTGTACATTGTTGCAGTCCATTAAAAATTAACATTCTTTTGGATACTTGTTCCCGGGTTGGGAAACTAAATAATGTTATTCTATATGGTTATGTGATCCTTACATGTTATGCTTATGGCTATGTTGTCGTGAATATTGACTAAAGCGACACAAGTCTCCATTTGTGTTCGGGTGTCGTCATGACACGCTTGTCATCATTTTATATTGCTCCTCTATCGTATACCATGTGTTATGACGATCCCGTCTCGCTCGCATCCCCGTGTTTCCGCTATATGCGGGGGTGTGACAGACTGGCATCAGAGCCAGGTTATAGAGAATTAGGCAATTACACTTGACCTAGACTATAACCTAGGAACCTTCATGTAGATTGCATGCTAAAGCTTGTGTGCATTTATATATCTCGTGTATGTGTTCCTCTTTACATGTTTGGTTATCCTTCTGTTTTGTGATCTTTCACCTTGCGCTTGAGCCCTTGTGCTCGTCTCTTATGATATGCTTCCTATTGGATCTTCAGTTCCCTCTGCGCGCCAAGTTATCATAACCAAATTCGGGTATTGAGACCTAAAGAGATATTTGCAGATCATACATTGCGCTTAACCTCAGATACTGAGACCGACCCGAGGACGCCATGTCTGAGTCCTTTCAAGGACGCGGGATAGACAACCTCCGCCAGACAATATGTGATTACATGTTAGGCGCTCAGTTGACTTGATGGATTATTATGGATATGATGTGAAGGAAGGTCGGATGTCATGTACCGATTAGGCATCATTCTCGGTACATCGTGGTGTGGTGGGAACGCTGCGGGGAACCCTATATATAAACATCACCGTATAGCGAGAATATGCTTGAAATGGGCTGCATGGTGATCTTGACTGACCAGAACATGAAACGTTAGAACTTGATAAGTGGAATACTTGTGTATCTTCAGTGACTAAGGTTTACATGTTTACTAAAGTTTACATGTTTACTCCCTTTATGATTAGAACAATGCGCCTCGAAGAGCCACCCGCATACAAATCGCGAGGGTGAGACCCCACGAGGCAGAAGTAGAGGAAGGCCACCATGAACAGGTGGTGCTCCCGTCGGCAACAATTAGGGAACTGAAAACCCTGATATAGCTGCTGTGATTGCACAGCAGCTAGCCGCACTGATTCCAACTATAGTGACTCAGTGAGCGACGCTCTTCTGAATCATCCCCCACGGAGATCATGATACTAATGATCAACATATCAAGAACAGGGAAGATACTGATTTGGTGGAACAACTGGAACGAAACTGGGGTCGACAATACAAGACAGGGATGTTCCTATAAGGAATTTGTGGCCTGCAACCCCGGGAATTCGATGGGAAAGGGGGGCGATAGCCCTGACTAGATGGCTTGAAAAGATGGAGGCAGTGATTAACATCAGTGAATGCCTCGACAGTCAAGAATCAAGTATGTTACGTGCTCATTGCAGGCAGAGCACTAACCTGGTGGAACACCCAAGTTCAAGCTAGAGGAAGAGAATCTGCGATGCAGATGACTTGGGATGAGTTCAAAGCCCTGATTACTGAGGAATACCGCCCCCTCAACGAAATGCAGAAACTTGAGCATGATTTTGGAATCATGCTATGGTGGGGGCTGGGCATGTAGCTTACACTGATCGATTCCACGCTAGCTAGACTAGTTCCACACCTAGTCACTCCTCCCGAATCTAAGAGGATTGAAAGGTACATTTGGGGACTCGCGCCTCAAATCCGGGAAATGGTAACAGCAGCTGCTCCTCCTACCATCCAGAGCGCATTCTGAAGGATGGCGCTCTCACTGATGAGATGATAAGACAGGGGTATTGGGTAGGGGAGCAGAGAAAAGGAAGGAAGCTGGGGAAACGAGCCAGTCCGGTACTGGAAAGTTTGATAAGAGGGCCAAAACAACCAGAATTTTGTGACGTGACTCCAGGGAAGAAGGAATATGCTGGGCCGCACCCGGATGTGACAAGTGCAATCTCATCATCACCCAGCAATGACGTGTCGGGCGTGTGTGAACTGTAGGCGCCGGGCACCTAGCGAAGGACCGTAGAACTGCGCCGAATCTGGTAGCACCCGTCAACACGGTTAACCCCGCCAGGAATGCCAGTGTCTGTACGAGTGTGGAGGCCTCGATCACTTTAGAAACATGTGCCCCAGACTGAATAGGGCACCGGTCAGCAAGGAACCAACCAGCAGCAGATAGTGGCTATAGCGGGTTCTCAAGGCCTAGGAAACCAAGGTAATGCTGCACGGGGATGTGCCTTTCGTCATTGGAGCTAATGATGCCCTCAGGATCCGAACGTTGTCACGGGTACGCACTTACTCAATAACCATTTCGCATCTGTACTGCTTGATACTGGGGCAGACAATAGTTTTATGTCATCTGAGTTGGTGCAAATGCTTGATTTGAGTGCTAGTAGACTAAACAAGTTACTCCGAGAAATGGCTAATGGTAGGGTCGAACAGGCAGACAAGATTATTAGAATTGCACCCTGATATTGGAAGACCAGGTCTTCAACATAGTTTTGATACCCTTTGAGTTGGGAAGCTTTGACGTAATAGTGGGATGGTTGTCGAAGCATGAGCCGAGATTGTTTTGCCGAGATAAAGTAGTGCGGATTCCCATGTCAGATGGAAAGTACTCAGAATACAGGAGAGAAGACCGAAGAATTTGAAGCTTATCTCCTGCATGAAAGCACGCCAAAGTCTACGGAAGCAGTTTACACTTTTCTGGCTCACGTGGTTGAAAGAAGGAAGAAGAGACGAAATTGGCAGACATTCCGATTGTACGGGATTGCCCAGAGGCGTTTCCTGATGATTTGTCTGGATTGCCTCCTCCATGACAGGTGGAATTCCGTATAGAGCTGGTTCCTGGAGCTACGCCGATAGCAAAGACGCCGTATCGGTTAGCACCCTCCGAGATGCAATATTGTCTAGTCACTACAGAACTACTAGAGAAGGGTTTTATTCGCCCAAGTCATTCACCGTGGGGACACCAGTGTTATTTTTCAAGAAGAAGGATGGGTCGTTCCGTATGTGTATCGACTACAGAGAGTTGAACAAATTGACTGTAAAGAATCGTATCCTCTCTCCTATCATCGACGACCTGTTTAATCAGTGCAAGGAGCCTCGTATTTCTCTAAGATCGACCTCCGATCTAGATTCATCAGCTAAGAGTATTCAAGGACGACATTCCAAAAACAGCGTTTAGAACTCGTTACGGGCACTATGAGTTCTTGGTCATGCCGTTCGGGTTGACCAACGTACCAGCAATCTTTATGGATTGATGAATCGGGTGTGCAAACCTTATCTTGATAAGTTCGTGATCGTATTCATAGACGACATACTCATCTACTCCCGTTCGAAAGAGTCACGAAGAACACCTTCGGCAATTCTAGAACTGTTGCGGGAAGAGAAACTTTTCGCCAAATTCCCGAAGTGTGAATTCTGGCTTCGAGAAGTGAAGTTTTTGGGTCATGTGGTTATGAGAATGGGATTCATGTAGATCCCAGTAAGATGAAGCTGTGAAGATATGGATACACCCCAAACACCCTCAGAAATACGGTAATTCCTAGGATTGGCCGGATACTACCGTCGCTTCATTGCGAACTTTTCGAAGATCGCACAACCGTTACGCTGCTAACCCAGAAAGACAAGAAGTTTGATTGGGACATGCACAAGAACGAGCTTTCCAGACGTTGAAAAAAAGCTGTGCAACGCTCCATACTGTCCCTCCCAGACGGAACTGATGATTTTGTGGTATACTGCGTTGCTTCATATCAAGGATTGGGATGTGTGCTAATGCAGGAGACAAGGTCATTGCCTACGCATCGTGACAACTAAAGGTGCATGAAAAGAACTACACAACTCATGATTTGGAGTTGGGCGCTGTAGTATTTAA